>KI919325.1:0-36979 GCA_000473525.2 Anopheles melas | reverse complement strand
ACACACACATACAGACAAACACCGGTAGCTCGAAACGGGGCTGGCAACATGAACATGACACTTTTTCTCATTAACATCGCTCCAAGTAACATTACTGTGCTACATCTTTCGACCACCCAGAGTAAACATGCCGAATATCGAGCAGTAGAGATGGCTAGCAAGAAAAAAAAGTGCCTCACTCCGCACTCCCTCCCCTCCCCAAGCGATACAGAACCACAAAAACCCAGCCACTGGTGTTTCGGAGCGAGGCAGCCAACTTTATCGTATGTATGTCTTTCATTTCCAGTGACTTAACGATCTGTTTCGGGCAGCAAACAAACCATCATCAAGACACCCAATCCCTCCCGTCCTTCACTTACACACACAGCGGTGGGACTGCTTCCGAGGCAACGAAAATAATTAGCAGTCATCAAACTGGGCTTCGTCAAATATTGACCAAGCCCGAGACGCCGTCGCGCTGATCGCTTCCCGGTAAAGGTGGCCACTAAAACGCCTCGAGCGGACACCCAAACGGGAGGCAAATATGATAAAGAGAGGAACAGAGAGAGAGAGAGTACAGGCAGAAGAAAAAATCAAACAAAATCCCTATTTTAGAAAAGGGAGTACTGCGTTCCGTTGCGGTGTAGCTTCCTTGACCGATCCGTGAAAAAAAGCGTACCAATTCCGTATCGAAAAAGTCAAAACACTAGCAAAGAGGTGAGGAGTGAATAAAGCAGAACCACGTGAGTAAACAACGAGCGGGTGTGCTTGGCCACCATCTGACAGCTCGTACGTTCGGTACCACCGGGAAAAAACGCCGTTTGGGAAATTTGTGGCTGTTGTTTACGATACAAACGATCCGAAAGGGGCAACGGTATCCACTCCACCACCGCGCTGGATGCAATAACTTTCTACAAGCGCAGCGCCCAACGATAAAGCTATTTATTTTACACCGCGCAACTTACGTGCGCGCCTGTCGTGAAATAACGTTCGTACACACTTGTGGATAAATTCGCCTGCCAAAACCAAGCGTCTCAACAGTGCCCATTCCCATTGCCCGCAAATTCAACAATCGAGATATTGAACAGATAAAGCAGTGTTCCTTCCCAGCTCGCTCTCTCAGTACTTGGTGGATTTGTTTTTGGTACATTATTAAAACGATTGAACGATGGCCAAAACACTTTATTCTCAAACCTAATTGAAGTACTGTAAACTGCAGCATTTATACAAGGCGTTCCACGGAATCATTTAGAATGGATGCTTAACCTGCAGGAACGTTCCTGCACGCCCATATGCTATACCTTCAATCTACACGAATGTCTTATGTTTACCACTAAGAAAGCTTGCTGCAATCTAACGCTTCATTCACGTGCTGTAGCAGCATGTATTCCGCTAAACAACGCATACAGTAGAAAATATTAACATACTTCCGCGTCTTCAAAGCCTTGGAGCGTGCGGAACGATGCTTACCCTTTCCAAACTTCACACCACCTTCAAACGGGCTTCAAACGAAATTTGATATTCATACATACTTTATAAACAATTTGGTGGTTGTGTAGGAGAGAGAGAGAGAGAGACAAAAAAAGACTCTCATTTGCTCGTTAGATGGATGGGTTTTTTTAAAGGCCTCACCGACCCCATTACGTTTGTCCGAAACACGTTTCGAACGAAGTTTAAAGTAATCGCGCGTAAAGAACATCATATGCTATCACGTACACAGATGTTCGTCTGCCGGATACATTAAAAGAATAGAAAGATTGGTCGTTTCGGTGTGTGCCTGCCTGCCAGCTCCAACCTGGGGGGGGGGTGCAAAGGATAAAAGCGTGTGAAATGGGAAACGCAACAACAAAAATCTCCACATTACTGTGCGCCAGGTTTTACGCGCACCGTGTAGACAAATGGAGCGTGTCAGAATAGATTAATTAGATGCTCCATAAACAGCATTCCCGCAACAAACCACACTGCAGCAAGTTCACTTTTGTTTTTTTTTTGTGTAAAATTTGTTTTATTTTTTGCTCGCTCTGCTCAAAACCTCATCAACAAGGGTTACTTTACGATTCCCGAAGCGGCAGGTATCTAAACACGCGGAATGGAGCTGAAAAAGGAGCTCAGCGTCGGCAATGGCGATGGTCTGTGTTCACAGAAATAATGTGCCTGTTCGAGGACGAGTGGGCAAGCAATTTAGCAGATTGACATGAGGCCAGTTAGCCGAAAGGCGACCCTCCCGGATTCATACTCTCACTAACTCTCGGCATGCGCGCTATTCATTTATCAAATTCAATCATCTCGCTGCCCAAATGAGCTCGTGTGTCCCGTGTCTACAAACGTATCCAAACACGTATCAACCCGCATCAACCCACATCTAATTAACTCATTTAACAGCGTTACATACAAACACGCACCAGCACTATTGAAGCGTCGCTACCCCGAACATGCGCTGCTCATTTGATGCCAAACTATTAAACAGCCGTTTAGCGCTGCATGCGAGGTGCCTCCCGGGATGGCGCTTCATCGTTTAACCGGTGTCTTCAGCATTTGGTGCCATATTAATCACCGCCATACTTTGCACCCACCCACCCGGCATTGCTCATCATACGTACCACCACACCCACACGCACGAACCGGCCATGATCACACGAAGGATCGTACAAATGGCCGCACGTACACACAATGGTGGCTGCGCTTTTCAAACGCGCCCATGTTAAACGACTACGCGCGACCACACCCGGACATTATGCCTGCCACACTGCCCCTGCCACCACTGGCATCAATAATTCGTCATTTGATGTAATCTTAATGGGTGTTTCCTGTTGACTTCCTGCCGACAGGAGCGGACGGAAACACACGCACACACACACACACACACACAGTTGGCTGCTGTCGCCTACCCAGTGATTTTGTAAGGCTGACCTCTTTGGGCCTTGTAATTAAAATCGTATTAATAAAACATTTTATCACCTCAGTACAAAAGTGTTGCCGGTGTGTTGCGAGAGAGAGTGAGAGCGGCAAAGTCGATTCGAGCCAGGGCAGAAAACTGAACTGAATACTAAACCACGCGTATAAGCAGCACGCGGACGGCACACGCAACGCGTGAGAAAATGCTCTAAAAATGTACTCCCGTTTTGGTGTCCGGCACCGTTCACTTGACACCGTCGCCTTTTCCACAGCAGTGTTGAAATGTAAACTCGGCTCGGCTTCAATCAATTATGCACCGTGGCATTTTCTTAGCCCACAACTTCCAACGCCCGGATCGGCAAGGTGTTCATGGCAAGCATCAAATGGAATACTTGATATTTTTTTCTGCCACCACCGTCTCAACCGTCTCGACGCGTCTGGCATGGTTAAGTATGTGTGAACCGTACGGTGGCTGACAGTGGATGCTTAATCATTCTTGGCTTTGCTTGCAGGTGATACAGGTGGCAAACGTGCTAAACTGCTATTAAGCAAAGCTTTAAGCGAACGGATGGAAGTATGAAAAAGGCAATGATATTGCTTAATTTTTCTCGTTTCTTTTGTAAGAAAACCATCTCGGTTTTGGTAATTTATTTTCATTATATTGGAACAATTAGTCGGAAAGATACACAACAATAGGATGTCACTATAATTAAAAAAAAACCTTCAGATAACAATTTAAATGCATTAACTCTAATGCAAAGTTATGCTTATTTGCCTCATAGTAGTCAGCTTGTTTTTTAGATTGATTATGAGGTTTTGAAAGGGATACATTCTATAACATAAAACTTATTACAACGATTTCACTCATGTTTAACAATTTGTCTACATTATGTTTTAAAAAATATCCATATTTGTACATTATCCCGCAACAAAATCTCATATTCAATAAAAAAAAACAATATTTTTCTTTAGTTAGCATTTGTGCGATACCTGGCGCCTCCATCAGTTGAAAACATTTCCATCGGCAGCTTCTTTAGAGTAGCTACACTAAAAACACGGCAACATCTGAACCCAGCAGAGTATAACCATCTTAAAAAATGCCCAATCTTCGCTTTGATGCTAATGTATGTGTTGATTGTTGGTATTTGCCTTTTTAACCCTGCTAACAAGCGAAACTGCTTTTCAAACACAGCTCAAGTGCTAACCAATCGCATTGAATCGATTACCGCTTAAGCATCTCGAAACTGTGCATCCAAAGCCTCCCAGTTATGTGGCTCACGATTTGCCAATTATGACAACGAGCACCACACGACGCAAGCTAGCTGACAGTTTTGCAAAGGAATTGTCATACCAAAGAGTACACCGCCGGTCCCCTTCTTCGCTCTTTTGCTTTGTCCGCACGGTCATCGCTGCTCCCTCAGACCCACAGCGAAGGGCATGCAAACAGGCAAGCGAATCGTCCCAACCACACAACGGTGAAGCAAATCTGCATACGACCCATCGAACCGCATGGTAGATAAACGAGTTGTTCACGGGATCGTTTTGACAAAAGGCGCACCACCGTATTGCGCTCTGACATATGCATGGACAAAGGCAATGGGAAAGGGGCGAGCGGAAAAGGTGAAATATGAATTTTAAACACACATACACACACACACATTCATATGTCGTTCTTATCGCTTTGCAAGCGTCTTTCATTGTAAAGCAGAGATGGGATTTAAATATGACAGTCATCTAGTTTCGTTTTGTATGCAAATCAATCCCATTGCCAACGCCCAGAGATCCTCCGACCGGAAGGGCGAGATAAAGCGGGAAGCTACGTTTAAGAACTACTGTTTGCGAAGTACTATAAATAGCATACACTCTTGAAATACTGCAAGTTTTGAGCGACAACTTCAACTCATCTGCATGCGCGGGGAGTTAATCAGCATTTCGTCAGGCCCTGGCAAAATTGTTGTAAATTAAATTTGCTAATGAGTTCAAGCTAATCCATCAATCTTCAAGCCCTCTTAAGAGACCTTCCAGGATCAGATTCAATCAGCGTACGACGACGGCGAGCTTCCCCTGCTTTGGCTGACTGTGTAACAAATCACGCCAAACAGCGCCCACTATAAGCCCACTTCACCAGTGCGCTCTTGTTTGGTAAATAAACGCACTTATCGAAAAGCAATCGCACATAAACAATACCAATTACCGGGAATCATAACAAGCATAAGCACCAGCTTCATAAAACACTCCAACCAAAAACGCACACCGCCGGTGCACTGGAGAGATTAGGCAAAGTTCGGCACCGTCAGTGCTACCGGTGTCAAGTGATTGCGTCCGGGGTGCGGGAAAGAATGCGACTAGCGCTTATTAGAATTCCGCTGGTGAAGTAAACAACCTTGCCAAGCACCACAGTAGCAATTATTCCGTAAGCTGAACTATCAAAATACCAACGGCCCAACCACCCCCGAATGACCCATTTCCGCCCAACAAAAAAAAACGGGCACCGAGCGACGAGACAGCACCGAAGGGCCTACGGATCCAGAATTCCTTCATGTACCACTCGCCACAGTGAAACGGCGCCGAAAACAGGAATCATAAAATTAAACACGAAATTTGTTTATCCACTCGGGAGGCGTAATGGATCCGATTACAGCGAGGTACACCATTACCATCTCGGGAGCCGATCGCTTTTGTCGGTCTTTATAGAGTGGTACATGCTTGCCCTTTCTGTGAGTCTGCAAATAGTTTACAGCAAAACGAGAACGGGGGAGCTCGCAAAAACAATCAAAAATTCCGAACTTGGCACATGGCACATGTGTTTTCATTCTGTGCCGGCTACTGCAACACAGCTCTGCACGTTTTCGACAAACAACTGGCACGCCATGTTTGGCGTCTTCCGTGGTGTGACCCTGACACGCTCACACACACACACGCATTGGGCCAGATGGACGGCAGGCCACTTTTCCGAAAGACGGAGCTAGTCAAAACAGTTGCACATTCCAACGGGAACTAATATCTTCGTCGTGTACTACCGTATCAATGTGTTGTAATTGAATTCATTTCTTGTGCGTGCTCTTTTGAATGAATGATCGTGTCAATTGTTGTTCGGAAATGAAAACCATTTGCCCAACTTGCCGCTAGTGCACTGTTCACGATCTCGTTCAAAATTGTTGAATCTAATGTTTCTTTCGCCAATGTATTCTTTTCCACTACCAGGTACTTACTTTTTGGCATGGATTTGCGAGGTGAAGTGTGTGAAGTGTATGAAATTATTCATATGATATTATTTTACGATTAAGTGGAATATTTTTTTCAATTAAGTTAATAGTAAGATCACACAAAGAGTATCGAGAGAATCAATAAATATCACACAATTATCCATTAACCCAACACCAATCCAGTAACATTACAATGAATTTTAGCAGAGCAGGTTTTGCAAAAAAAGAAAAAAGCTAATGGTCCCTTCTAAAATTTAAGCTGAAATGTCAACCTGTCAGCGGAATAATCATCACGAAGGTTGTATCCAGTTGACAGTTACGTACCGCCATATTAACCATTTGTTTACAAACAAAGGTGCAATTTAAATTCGTTTTATTTTATTTGTTTTGCCTTGAAATGGGTTATAGTGTTTTAAATATATTTAAAACAACCGATTGAAATGGTGTTTACCCTTTCTTGACAAAATATGTATGCTTAAGCACATATATTTAAACATTGATGGATCAGCTGAAATAATCAATACTTATGGTCTATTAATTACTACAGGTCGGTCCATCTAGTGTACTTTGACAAAGCTTCATTTGACAGCTAGAGAGTCCAAAGTTACTTAGCATCTCATACAAAGTCCTTAGCAACCATAACTCCCTATCCGACAACCTCCATAGAAATCTCCATCCATCCTAGGGCTTCCAAAATCAGAGCTAAGAACTCACCTGCAGTCTATCTTCTTCTTCTCTTCTTCTCTGCTGTGGGAGGTTATTACACGTAGTCTATCTAACCACCTTATCTTGGCTGAAATACTAAGGCTAGTTTGACGTGTTTGAGTTTTGTATCGAATGTTAATATGTTTTCAGCCGGCAAGTGCTAAACTCCATGTAATAAATGCTGACGACTGAACATCGAATTTGAAGAAGTCAACTTCAAAAATGAAGATCAACAAAGATATAAAACATCCTACTTATTAAAACAAGCATATCGCTCTGTTACTTCACTGGAACACAATAATTAAATACTTACTAAAAAAACGGCCCGTTTCCTTTTATACCTCCTCTGCACGCACACATGCCTACAATCGCTTCACCGTTCATCGCCGGAACCAGTTCGCAAAGTGAGTGTGGTCTTAATTTTCTTTTTAACCATTTCATTTATAACCCTCCCGCGAACGTAACAGGTGTTACGGGGATTTTATTAATAAATAATTTATGTCAGCGGTGCACGAGTTTCGAGCAGAAACCGAAGCAAAACGTGTTAGAAAATGGTGTACCAGAAGCATGTGCTGAAGTGTAGGGAAAGTGTTGAAAGAAAGACAGGGCATTATGAGAAAAAGAAAAATAATCAAACAAACTTCTGCCCGCCCATAACGTTTTGCGGTTATGTTGTGGAAATTTGCTTAAACGCAGCGCTCGGCACGAACGGATGAAAGAGTGAGAGTTCTTACGTTCTTTCTAATGCTTAATGTTATTTTGACTGCACCAAGTAACGCTGCTTGCGGGGGCGCTAGCAGTTGGATCGTTGGTGGGTCGGTGGGAATTAATTAAACAATTGTTCACGCCTTACCCTAGGGACCGGATTTTATGATTTTATGGCGACGAAAGCACCAGCGCCAACGAATTTTCCACCAGAAGGTGACGCGCTTTTTGGTTTGTTTTTTTTTCCTCCTGCTGGAACTGGAACGAATGCGATGAAGGGATGGATAATGCCAAAACAACTACTTGTTGACAAGGCATATGGCAGCACAGGGCCAGTGCACGTGTACCAAAACTCCAACATAGCGAGGACAACACGAGAGCACGCACAAAAACAACGTACAGCAATTACGAAGTTTTGCTCGTATAAAATTTATATATATATTCCACAACTTTCTGCCAACATGCCGGTGTGGCAGTGATTTGACGGATTGAGCCAAGTATCATAAAAAATAATAACCCATAGCACACGCTTCCGTCTCGTTTCCCTGCCCGACGAGCGGCAATGTCAAGGCGAGCTCAAGTACAAGTTTGTTTCTTCGCCACTTGTAGGAGAAAGAGATGAAAAAAGATATGTCTTCCATTAGCAAGCGAAGAACACGAAAATCGGACACAGAAGAACACGACCCGTCAGCGAGCGAACGGTGCAGACAAATAAAACGCGCCCAAATAAAATAAACTAACACTATAAATCAATTCAGCACATGGTGCCTGGGTTGGAAAATTTCGTACACGCTTTTCCGAACGCGCCCATCCATTCTTAGGTGCTGTGTAGCATTGGAAACTGGTATCCACCCATTCATCACCGGTATTGTTGCCAATGGGATCCATATTGTTTGAAGTGGAGGAAAAAGAAAGAAAGTAAGAGATCGGGAGACGCCGGATTTTAATCTAATTTGCATATTGGACACCTACGCAATCGACATGAGAGAGTGCAATAAATCATACATGCGTTACCTTCAATATAGAGAAACAATATATTGAATAACAAATGTACATTGCCCGGAAGGATGTTGAGATGCACAATCTCTGTCTGTCGGTGTAGCAGCCACAGGCAAATTGAAAATGTATGAATCTGAAGAAGATGCCGATAGACATATGCATTTCTCACATCAGCGACACCCAAACCCCGTTATGTTTCATGGGTTCAATATTTACAAACCCCTTTCATCAACCACTGCATCATCTTCTGCGTGAAATGTTACCAAAATATTAATGATCCTCTGCCGGGTCGCATCACTGCGGTCGTAATTTCTGATAAACCATCACCGACACCGGCGGTAGCGCTGGCGCTGCGTCATGGCGTTGAAAAACAGGTGAAGATTTATAAATATAAGCGAACTTTTTTTTTGCTCTCTCTCTCTCTCTCTTTCTCTCTCTCTCTCTCTCTCTCTCTCTCTCTCTCTCGCTCTCTCTCTCTCTCTCGCTCTCGGTTTTACTCGCTACAACAACACTCAGAACACTGCCTTAAAGCAGTGCGGGCGGGATAACCACACGCCCAGCTGGTGGAACAGAACCAGGCTGTAAATATATCCGATTGTACGCAACACGGAATCCCTCACGAGGCGCACACCAGCAACTTTCGTGTAGCGTTTCCAGCTGTTTTTTTCGTTGCATGCGATGTTTACATGTTTTACCCTGATCGTATCTCTCCCGGTGTGTCATTTATTCTTGGTTAAATTCGTTATTTTCCTGGCCGAATGGAGGAAAGAAAAAGTCTTGGCACAGTTGTTTCTAGTTTTGCTAAAAGCGATATTCCCTTGACGCATTTTTTCTCCCCATTTGTGTTCATTTTCTCTGCTTCTGTTTGCATTTTTAATACTAAAAAAACTCTCCCAACTTATCCCAAACAGCATCAAATACAACATTCGAAAGACGCATAAAACTCGCGACAGGGACAACTTTTCTAATGGGGTTGACAGTAGCAAGTGCTGTCCCGAACGCAGGAAAGCAAAAGAACGTGGCAAACCAATGCATGATGATATCGTCACCGTTTCCGCTTCCGCTCGCCCAAAATTCCGCATCCAGCTTTATTATAGCTTTTATGAATTTCTTAACCGAGAAACGGACAATAAAATTTAATCCCATCCACCGGTGACCGAAGGGACAGGACGGACCGAAGAGCAGCAGTAGGAAAACAAAGGAAAAACTAAAACATCGCAATAGAGCGAATGCGGCGCATCGCAGCTGTGGAGCAAAAGGAATGAGGTGGAACTGCGGGCTCGCCATTCCCGCTAATCCTTCTTTGGCTGATGATGTAAAATAAGAATGCGACGGAAAATGCGGAGACATTGCTTCCGGGAACGATCCGGCGTTCCGAGAGCGGAAAGTGATTGTTCTGAAGTCATAAATTACAGCTGTCAGATTGCATCGGACATTCGCGTCTTATCACAGCGCTGTTGTGAACCTGTGGCGGAAGGTGGCTGATGTTTAAAGTCAACAGCCGATACAGCTGAGCTGGGAAGAGCAGCGTGCAGAAAGAGTTTTAAACCGTAAATAATTGCTGCAGAAAAGTTGGAACTGTTCATAGACACTTCTGGTGGAGTAAAATGAACTATTAAACGTAAAATAAACTGAAGGTCATTGACGAATTGTAGAAAATAAATCAGAATAGTAATATTGAAAAATAAATTAGACGAAATATAGCGCAATATAAAAAATCAATTGTTATTTTTCAAAACCTACCAAATATATTACCTCTACATCAAATGTCGACAGTCTAAATAACCCGTCATCAAAGCCAGCCCAAACGTGGTTAGATGAACGTTTGCCACATTTGTAAGGTTTTGCGCGCTCATGCCGTTTATCTCTTTCACGCACACACGCACCGTCTATTGGCGAATGTCAATCGGCTAAGCGTGCTGGGCGACCGCATGGTTTGAGCGACCACGTGCTGCGGGTTATGTTTTGGTGCGCTGCCGCGGACGGGCCTGACCGTTTATTCACACCAAATGGCATTATCTCTCTCCCCCAAGCTGACGATGAGTAGCAGGGGATGCATTTTATGCAACTAATGACCATTAAACGTACAAGCTGTTTATAATCTGTACATGTGCTTGGCTATTGAACGGCAGCACAAGCGCGTGCAACGTTTTCAAGCGGCTTTTGTAAGCGATGAGAGATGAGGGGTCTTGTCTCACTTGCTCTCTCTCTCTCTCTCTCCTTCTCGTTCGTTCTCACGAACATCCGGATGACGCACGCACCGGCCGCACACTGACCTTCATGGGTAAAGGGAGACGACGTTACACGTTAGATTATGTGCTGCTAACAATCGCTAGCGCAGTATGTTTCTGTTTGATGGGGTGAGCGGCCGAAACGGGTGTTAGACTAAGACTGTGCTTCATAGGATCATTTCTATAGGCAAGTTTTCAACTCACTTTTACTCGAAAGTCGAGCTATTCCAACCCACGATGATGAGAAATAGTGGCTGTCCTGGAGCGTGAAACTGTCGGATCTCGGCTGCGTCTCTGACGCGTCGATCTGTGCTTGATGATCGTATCCATTTGCAAAGGGCAGACACATTCTGAGTGGTCTTTTTGAAACTTCTATAAAAATATCTACTCTAATAGTAAACATTTAACCAAACTTTGCTTCGAACATTTGAAGTCACTGTTGTTCTCTCACGTTAAATAATCCTATATCACCATTCTCAATTAAGCATTGTGTACATACTGAAGGCTGCAGTGTTTGTATGATCGGTCTTGATTACAGTCTACAACTCGTACGACGCATTTTACATGCCCGTAGCAAAACCTAGCCCTGAATTAACCACCGATTCCAACGAATGAATTCAGACTTCCCTAAAATGTGTAAGCAAATAAGTTTCTGTAAGCTAAGCCCAGGCTAAGGAACAGGAAGGCCTTGAACGACAACAGTTGTTGTGTCAAAGAAGAAGATTACCGTTTTAAATTAAGGGAGTGGATTAATCACTTCTAATCATTGCTCAAAATGTACAATCTGTGGTTCTATAATGCTGAATTGTTACAAGAGAGCTGCTACTATTGATAGTAGATTCCAACACATGATTGTTGACGAGATATAAATCCAAGTCAAGGTCACGTCAGTTTTGAATTATTCTTCTCAAGTAGATCGTTTCAATATGCCAATCTTTTATGCATTGTGTATCTGCAAATACTATTGGAACTTTTTTTTTGTTAAATATACTTTCATTGAACAGTATTTTTATAATCTCTGCCTAAAGGGTATATAGCAGACCCATTCTTCTGAACACATTCCATCGACTTGTTCCTCAAATCATTTATTTAATCTGTTTGTTTTTCCATTCCCAAAAACTAATCAAATAAAGTTACCACTTCGACAAGAAGGCATATACACATATTTCCATTATTTTCGCCCAAAAAGCAGTACCACCATTTCGTGGGCACTTAAGCAAGTAAAGAGACTGTTAAGCACGGACTACAATGTAGCGATGTAACATCTACCCAGCTCTCGGGGACGACGAGCTATCGTAACGAGGAGTTTTAACAGCAACCGGCTCCCGAGTGTACGAGAGAGAGAGCTCCGTTTCGCACCCAGGCCCATTTTTACACACGTCCGTTCCCAACCATATAGGCCAAACAGTGCAGAACAATTCATTTTCTTTGAACCTCTCCTAACAGCTGCTCCCCGTTTGGCGTGCAAGAAGACGGTGCTCAAAGAGGAAAGTCCTCTTATCGACCCTCTTATCCCAAGCCGACCAAAAAAAAGGGGGAGCCCTGAAAAGAAAATCCCGACATTACTTGCACAACACTATAGAGAGCATACAGCACATGAGCATCGGCGGCAACCACACGGAATCGCCGGTGTGTGTTCTTGCTCAAGTGTTGGTCGGCTTTTTCACTGCCGAACGCGCTCGACGAAAGGATGTCTGGCGCACGCCAGCCGTAAAAGAATTCTCATCGCTCAACCGTTACCGTGCCCCGCGTGCCACCACCCTCCCCCTTCCGAAGTCCCTGGTTCCAAGTCCGCATTGGTGCCGTTTTAGGCTACACCCAGAACGAATATCTTTCCCAGCCTGATTGTGCCTTAGGTTTGGTTAGTACTTTTATTTTTAGTCCCAAAGTTTGGGCACGTGTAGCCGTATCCGTAAACACTTTCACTACAGAGCGTTGTTGCTGTCTCTGCCGTTCCATCCGCTGTTCGCTCTAGTATCACAAAGAACGCAAGGCGAACGAGCCTTACTCTTCGGCAACTTGCAGTGGGCAACTGCTCACAACCAAAACGAACCAACCAAAAGGCTGAACTTAAACTACAATCAGTTCGTGTAAAAAAAGAGCGTCTGGGGATGATTTTTGTCGAAGGCGCGGCCCACGGTACCCATCACCATCATCATCGTCATCACCAGAAACCTTCATTTTCAAAGACGCTCATGAAAGGCGGATGCAATCGAAGGCAGGACACGCACCGCCCGAGCGGCTCGAACGTAACTTATCTGTTAGGGCAGTCGAATATGTTCCTTCCGAGAATTTGCTACAACCCGTAAGGGCACTGCTGTCGGAAATGATCGACCAAATCGGTAATGAATGCTAAGGGACATGCGGGCGGCCAGCAGCAGAACGACCACAATCCCAGACACATCCTTTCCATCGACAACTTTCTACCGGCGTTTGGGGAGGAACGGGTCAAGATGGCGATTGTTAGAAGAAACCAGCCAGACATGGGGTTGGTTGTGCTGTCGAAAATCAAGAGAAAAGATACCACCCGAGAGAAATATGTATCTTTTTAATGGGAAATTGCCAAGCAAAAGTAGGGAAAAAACAAAATGTCGAATGTTGGCAATTTTTCTAAGGGACAGTAAGGAATTTTTGACATATTTTTATGGTCACTTCGAGCACGGAATAATAAATCACCAACAGTTTTTTTATGCTGTTTCGTGTAGCCCGTCTTTAAACAAACTGCTGTGAATCAGATTTTACGATCACCTCGATGCTCCGATTGCGAATGGATTAAATTTAAACTCAACCGTTAATAAATACCTCCTTCCGGATTACCCCCAGTCCGTTCTTGTGCCTATAATGCAGCGCCATAAACCTACCGCACAGTTACCGTTGGATGAATATTCAGCAAATATAAATATTAATCACCATTCGCCAAAGCCCACGCCTAGGCTCAATCAGCTCAATGCAGCTGTTTATTGAAGCGTCCGACAAATTTGATGTCTGCAAAATCGCAAACAAACAAGCAATCGGCCCAAACATGTGCGTTTTGTTGACTGTCCTGGAACTATATCTAACACCGTCGTCGTCAAACAAATGGACATTTCAATTGGGGAAGTTTTCTATGTATCTATTTCCCAGGTATATTGCTTGTTGATTTGATGACTAACACTTCAATTTCGGTTCATTAATCCAGACTGTTGCACATTGCGCTTGTTCTCGCGAATTCAATTAGGCAACCGTTTGCCGCGCAATGTCGTCCGACAACAAGCTGACACTTTAATTACTTTAATGTTGGTGTTGCATCGATCGATCGGTTGTTAACCATGAACTTTCATGTCCGGTTGCTAAGCAGAGATTATGGTGCAGTGAATAAAAAGGACACTCTCCACAACGCGGCCACAAGCTCAAAATCACAATGACACGCTGGACACTTTTTGGTGGCGGAAAAGCTTATGGTCTGTGTCCGCAGCAGCATGATTGACACCGTAAAACTGGTCATTATCGGGAAAGTGTGGCGAAACCGCACAGCAGACCCCAAACGACTCCAACACCTTCCCCGTTTGTGTGTGTGTGTGTGGTTGTTGGTGACATTATAGACAATAACAGAACACTGGGAAAGGCTGAAAGCGCTCCATTATGGTGTTGGTGGAAAATGCGACAGTTCTGGGAAAGATTGAAATGACCCCGAAACCGGCTCCTGTCAAGCTCATGTTGTCACCCGTTGATTACGCAATTGTCGGGCCAATCGATTCGATTTTTGCCCCCCCAGGGGTGATTAATAGTTTGTTCGAAGCAATATGAGCGGAAGGGATGGACTCTAAAGGATGCGGTGTGAACTTTGAGCCCTAAAAAAACAAGAGCTTCCAGTAATTTTTACACGAGCCGAAGTGATGCACCACACGTGAGGTTTTCATTAAATTTAGCATTATTAATGAATTGATTATTTTCACTTCCTTTAGGCAGATCATTAACATGCAGTTGACATGTGTTGTTATTTTTTCCGAGTACGTAGGGATATGTTATTTATATTATTGCCCTACCTTATTATTCCATTTTTCATACTCGTAATTGGATTCATGGTTTACAAATGAATTCTGACAAATTACGTTTAACTGTGAGTAACGTAAAGAACGTTTCTCTATTTGTGTACTTTATCCTCACACTCAATCAATATTAAATATTCAATAATAGTATTAATATAATAATAGTTAACATGGATAACATAGTGATGCATAATATCTTGTCGTATGATCATTATCATCATATCATTGTGCCTCAACAAAACTGTACACCTGTTTACGCCATAAATACTTAAATTATTATTTTACAAAGTTATAATTAAAAGCAAAGCTATTATGGGAAATGAGCTAGTTTTCATGTTAGATACACTCTACAGCAACGCTCCAACCGCCACAAAGTACACCAACGATAGGTAATTTGTGAAACTAATTGCAAACATCTGAGGAACAAAATAGAGACCTAAAACCAACGACATTTCACTCTAATGTAGTTCACATTTCCATCACATTACTTCAACCTCCAACTATCCAACAGCACACCACAGCACGCAAACGAAGAGATGAAATGTTTCTTGCGCGAAACGGTCGTAACACATTACCCAAACCACACACACACACACACACACACACACACACACACACACACCAGGGTAAAAATTTTCCCAAGCAACCTCACCTTGAATTTCCCGTTTTCACCAAACATGCCCATTACGCTTCCACGTACAATTCCCCTATCAAACATTAGCATATGCTTTAGACACTTGCATTACACCAATTCCCGTCTCATCTGCTTCTATTCACCAGATGCTTGAGTTTTCTTTCTCCTCATTTCCCCGCACAGCACTGCGAAGCGCCTACGTCGCTCTCGATCCGTTTTTTGTCGGTCTGGTCGGTCGGGCTGTCAAAGTTACCTCCTTCCGTTCGGTTGGCAGACACGGCCGAGATAGGGACGTCAAAATGGTGCCGCTTTGCTACCGTACACCAAAACTCGTACCTCTATACGTTACGGCACAGGTAAACAGGCCCAAAGGAAACCGCTCCTGACACACAGAACGTCCGAAACAATGCCAGCCCAGCAAAGGGAAACGAATCAGACCTATCTCATGGGGAGGGAAAAGGGGTGACAAAAAACAGAGCACAAACAACAAGAGCGAGGAAATGCAGGCTATAAAAAAAACAACAGCTGATCCCAGCACCCCAACCTGGTATGTTTTGCTGGTTTGAGATTATGATGCAAATGAAAAAGGACGCATCCACCCAAGCAGCACATTTGCTCCACTTTGCTCCCTTTGCCGGGGCGCAGCACCGGCTCATACAACCGATTCGTGTCACTTTTCCTCCTCAACATCGCACAACTTTATCATTCTTCCACTCAAGGGAGAAAAAGTGTAAGTGTGTGTGTGTGTTAGAGAGCGAGAGAGACAGAGAGTCAAGAAGACGGAATTAGTCCCGCTCCCTTCCCACCCACCGCTTCGACGAGATGCGTTGAAAAAAAAAACCGAGAGATACCGCTTAGTTGTGCAACATAACCTCACTTCATCTAGCACTTTCGAGAGGCGGCAACAACCTGCACATGAGGTAGCGATGCTGTTCTCGGCTGACAGTGACACCATCCTCTCTGCCACAACCCACTCTACAGATAAAAGAAAGCAACCGACACATTATGCTCCCGAGGTGACAGGGGGAAGGGATGAATGCTTTCAGGCCGTCGGGGGGATTTGTTGTATCAACAAGAATATGTAAACACCCTTTCCCTTCTTCATAAGCAAGGACGCAGAAAGCAAAAAGGAATTATAATGTGTGTGAGAGAGAGCGAGCGAGAGAGAGAGAGAGAGAATAAGAGAATATACTCGGGATGCTGTTTTAGCTCAGGACGGTGAAGCGATGGGGGTTGGATTATTCCTTCTTCTGCTTTGAAGGCTTCCCCGAGTTGCATGTATGATGAACATGGAAGCAAACGCATCGAAGCTAGGTGCTCCCCTATGCAACACAAGTGAAGGATGCTTTTGAATGAACCAATGTCCTTCCTTTCAAAATCTACAGTCAGTCTCGAAACAGTTACATCATTCATTCAACTAATTTTAATGGACAAGAAATTCACGGATTGTTTGATGCTATCGTCATATAAATTCAGATTTGCGATGTAAACAGAACTAGCATCGCTGATCTAGCATCGCTGGAACAGCAGAGCTACAATTTCCTATGTCTATAACAGTTTTCATTTATTGTGAGAAGTTTTTCAACAGCTGTCAAATGTTGTATTTGCATCACAATAATGTTTCAGATCTTCCACATGATTTTAAACACGTCTCAAGCTGGATTGAGTTTGACCGTTCTACGAGGTGTGTTGAAAAATATGTGTAAGAACTGAAAATTTATTATGATGGAAGTACACCATTTGACAGCTGTTGAAGCACATTTTTGGAGGTGGTGATTAACGATGTACACATTCGAGAGTTACTTGAAAAATGTTGTAAAACATAGCACAAGATATGCAACAAGAGGAAGAATAGCCTTGGGTTACAAACAGAGACAAGAATTAGAAAGAAAATACCTAACTAGAAAAGCAAATTAACATGATTGAGACAGATAAATTTAGCGAGTTCTTGGTTCTTGGCATACGACCCTTTAGTAGAGAAAGAAACAGTAAGAAAAAGATAAGATAAGAGACATCTTCGCTACTGCAATCTAGGCATGGAAAGGAGGAGCCCATTCAGGAAAAAAAATTGAATCCAACAATTGTTGTTGTAGCATTGTAGAAGTTTTGGACTTAATGGGCCTCTTTCGCCTCTTGAATTCAACAATTTATTAGTAACGCGGTCCAGCGCAAGGTTGCAGAGGATACAATATGAACTGAGATTCGTTAATTTTTACCATTGATTTTAAAATGATTAAACAGATGTTACAAATATTGAATATCGCTAAAAGCAGGCATTATACTAAAACTATATATGCGCTAAATATTCTATAGGTGCTATTCGTCAGAAAACAAGAAAATTCCTTTCTTTATTATTATATCATATTTCACGACCAGCACTGTAATAGAAGGATGGAAACACAAAACAACCCCGGATAAAGCAGCGAAGCAAGCTCTCAAATATAGTACGAGAGCCATATTTTGTGAGGTTCGTTTGAAGTGGCTCGTTTTGCTGCCAACAGACTAAGGACTTCTAAGGATGGCGCTTCAACCCTGCTCCCGCTCCCGCGGTGAAAGGCAATTGCATAGGGAAGTGCGAAAGCCCACCGACAACCAGGACACATATCAGTTGCAACATAAGAACAACGGCAAAAAGCCGTGATGTATGCAGCATGTATGAAAGCGAGCAGCGAGTGCATGGGAGATTTACAGTGGCCTTCTTGAGTCACACCCATCCGGGGCTACGAAACTCCCTGCGCACGGACCAGCCGCAGCAAGTTCCCATGTACGCTAAATAAAGCTGCATTTAATTTCGTTTCCCATTTTTTGTCCCATAACGTTACGTTGCTATCCTTTCACCGAGTAAAACGATGCATGGACATAACTGGGAAGAAAAATGCATCCCATCATGCACCGGATTACGATGCAATTTCGCATCACTCTCGATGGGAATAGCGCCACACCACAGGGCTGTGTGAAATAGTTTGCATCAAAACCAGCAAAGCATTATTACAGCAGACAAGACCGCACACATTCTTTGAGCGCGCGCGGTCGAGCTCATGAAACCATGATTGAAATAAATCAGCTTCCCGTGGGTGGCATTCGTGTGGAAAATCGACGAAACAATTACTCCATCGCAACCCCTTTCCCTAGCGTAACCCGATCAAGTGCGGCTGGCCACGGGGACCAAAAACACGCAAATTGGAAACGCAATCTGCGCACGACGTCATGTAAAGCGCGCGCGCACGCTTGTTACGCGATACAGCAGCACCTGCAGCGCTGCGTCGGTTGCGGTTGCGGAAAGAGGATCCATTCACCGCCCGCCAATCAAAAACGTGCCCCAGCGTCCTTAGGATGCGAGATCATCCCACAGAGCGGTGGAGGATTAGTTAGAGCGAAGGAAGAGCTTTTATACGGATCGATTAGCACACTGCGGTTAGCAGCAGCAGCAGCAGTAGAAGCAGCATTGCACAAGGTGGTTCACTCTTCCAGTACCCTCAAACCCACGGAAAGTAATTACACAATTTCCACAACTCGCCACTAAAGTTTAATATCTTTGCGGCTCACTGTGGCGTAGTTGTTGACCTCTTTTTCCAGTGTTCTGTACACAAAACCTGCCATCAAAAAAAAACATAAAGGAAACTGTCACTAATTTACGTTCCCATCCAGGCCCGGAAGCAGCGTATCGAATACACTGAAGCAGAAAAGCGCTTAAAGAGAGCTAAAATCAATATCCTCCGTAGGTAATCCACTACACCAAGCCACAGATACACATACATTCACAGCCTTTAGACTGGTCCGAGCTTTCCGTTTCCCTCAAAGGGGAAACACCCCCAAATCCCGGTCCGGATCGTCCGTCCATAATTATTATACGCTTCCGTCGTCCCGCATGCTGGGGGATGCTTTTCGCCCGATTTCATTCGCATACTCAAGCAAAACATGAATTGAAACAGGAAAAGCTTTCAAAATCCATTTCTCCTTTTTGCTGGGATTGCTGTAGCTGCTGCTGCTGCTCCCCGATAGGTCGATTTCCCGTTCCGTTCGAGTGGAAAAAGGCTCCCGCAAGCAGTCCCTCCGCGGATCGTTCTTCGTACACTGCTGAGATTGCATTGCGCTCCCCAAATAAAAAAAAATCGCTTTGCTCCGTCGACAAGCTGCCGAGACGAGCAGAACGGACGACACTCGAATGGTCATATTAAAATCACAACACAACCACGGCCGTAGTACAAGCGAATGCTTTTTGGCGAATAAAAATGCTGCCCGGTGATTCCAGGAAATCGGCAGCTGTAAATTACCATCGCCATCATCAACAACCGTCGCACACCGCGTCGCACCCGGCATCTGCTGTTGCTTGTTGATCCTTTTGCGTGAACGTTTCGCTTTCGACGTGCGATGTGTGTCTCGATCGATACTGGTTATTAGTCTGTCAGTTTTCTTGGACGCTATCAAACGCTACCGAACACCAACGAAGCCATTGCATCCGAGAGCAATTTCCAAGACGAGAGAGACCCCAATGCGTAGAGGGTCTCCAACGCCCAGTGCCTTGAATCCATTCAAACATTCTTTCACATCACACTTGGTAATCGGCGTGCATGAAGCTGACAGCTGCTGTCAACTCGAATTATCTTCCGCAATCAGCGCACCACGCCAGGACACTAGGGTGTCCCATCGCCCCGCAAATATAAAAGGCACCAATTAGATGCAAATAGAGCGAGCAACAACAACTCACGAGACCTCCCCCCCCCCCTTCCCCTCAACAGAAATATTGCTTCTCGATCGCCAAACTTACCTCGTCCCACTTGATGAACTTCTCGCCGTCCTGCAGGGCCTTCGGGACGTCCATAACGCCCAGCTTGACGGCGGTCGGATTATTCAGGGCCACCGCCGTATTACCACCACCCCCCGCCGTTGTTTGACCGCCAGCGGTCGTGGCGGCAGCGGCGGCGGTGGCGTTGGCATTCGGCGACGCTGCATTTCTCGGCGAGCACGAGCCGGACAGTGATTGCGGTGACTGCGTGGTGCTGTGCTGCCTGTCCGCCGCCGTCAGTAGCGAGGCCATCCTTGCGCGTTACGGGGAAATCACGGCCGGGCAGTGTGCGGTTGCAACCCCTCCAGAAGCAACGAGGGGACAGCTGTATGGCAAAAAAAAACGAACCAGCGACACAACAATCTACACCACAGACGTATCTCGCGCGGGCCCTCTAGCCCGGGGGGGGATCGATTGCCGATAATTCAATCAATCTGCCGTTCCGGTTACCATCCGGTATGCACTGGCACACTCACTAACACACACACACATACACTTAGAGAAAAAGAACCTTTCCTTTGGCGCTTTGGAAGGGAAAACTGGCTTGTGATTCACTGGAAAATGGCGCCGATATTGGAAAGGACCAGCAAGAACCGTCGCGGAACACTGATACACACACAAACACACACACACACACACACACACGATGGTAAATATAGACGCACTTCTCAGGCACCGCACACGTGCCTTCGTGACATACGAGCCATTGTTGCCATTTTAATTAATATTTACACCCGGCTGGATACATTTTCCATTAATCACCGATCGATCCAACCGACGAACGGAAAGCTCGTTCTCGCTCGCTCGCTCGCTCCCTCTTTCTAGGATTAAATCCTTTTGGAGGGGAAAGAAAATCACATTTACACACACACACACACGTAAGCTGACACACTCGTCTTTCACTCTCTGTTTATAGGTTCAGGCCGCCAGCCCGTTATCCCGAAGCGCAATGGGGCAATGGCGGCTTTTAATTCAACTGCCCCTGCTACCCACGGTTAATGGAAAACTGACCTGTGAAGAAACAAAAAAAAAGTGTGCAAACATAAGTAAATGACAGGCAGGAAAATGAATGGAAATAGCTGTATAATAACAAAACAATACTTTAATCCCGAACGTGGCTCGAACAAGCGATCTCCGGCTTGCCGCCGCCCGCCATCAAATCACGCTCAACCAGCAGCAGCAGCTCGAACGGCAATCAACGGCAGCGCGTAGAACGATCAACGTTTGATTGGTCCGTACCAATGGTCCGACAGTGCGCCCCTCAATTGAGACACCACAACGGGACACACCATTTAATTTATGCAAACACCACGCAGCCACGATTCGATTCGATACGCCGTCCGCAACGTGGGGCAAGACAAACGGGATGGATTTTTTCTTTTTTTTTTTTTAAACCACAGCATACAGATTCGCTCGGTACGCTCGGAGATGGGGCCCATCCTGGAGAAGGAAGACACCGTTGTCGTTGTCCTTTCACCGTCGATACTGCATGCTACCCCACGCGATATGCTACTGATTTATGGTGCAGTGTATAGAGTGTAGTCGCTGGGGCGGGCAAGCAAGCAGGCAAGTATAAATAATCTTACCAACGGCGGACGTTGAAATCGAAATAAAAGCGAATAAATAAGTTGTGGTTTGATGCAAGCAGGAAGAGAGGAAGGGAACGGAAGGCGCAACGGAACACGGAGACGGAACACTCCCACGGAAGCCTTGCCGCGGGATCCTTTCTGGAGTAGCAGAAGTTTCCAGCAGTCGAGCTTGTTGCACGAACCACGCTCTCCTGTCCGGGTGAGTGGGGTGGTGAAAATGAACCACAAAAACACACACACACACAGACCTAACACGAGCGTTCCGTTTCTCCAGCTGATGGGCACTAGATGGGAAGAGAGGCGTCCGCGCCCGAGACGAGCTGCCCGCTAAGTGATTGATGATGAATGGACGTCAGTCGTCGTCGTCGTCGTCGTCGTCGGGTGGTGTCTCGTCTGTACCAACAGGGTGGTGAGAGGTAGGTAGTGATTTGATTTTCGACATATAACTGTTTTGCGGATTTATTTCTCACTCGTCTTCGGATGATGTATGTGCGTGTGCGTTTTCGTGATTTTCTTTTCTTTTTTTTTGCAGGCGAGTTTTTCTTGCATTGCTGTGGAAGTGGAGGAAATTATGGAAAGGACATAGACACGGCACTACACATACACTCACACACACATACACACACACACACACACATACTCACTGCCTGCCTTTACGTGAATCAATCTACTTTGGTCATGAATAATATCAAACAACTCTCTGTCGAGCGGGTTTTGGTGCATTGACAACTAGCCGACCGGTGGTATAAATAAACCATTTAATATCGCACTCTAGCGTGATTAGGTAGCCATGGGGTATGGGTAATTGCTTTGTTTATGGTATGGAAATGCGCCGCAATTGGGCTTTCCGATTGGGCTGGGGGGGGGGGAATCATTCGTTTGTCATAAAGCTTGAACGAACCAGTTCGATACATACCTTATACTGCTCTAGGTTCGTGTTCTTTCGTTTGTTTTTTTTTTACGCGAAGCTCGAAAATACTGTCAAGGTTTGTCAAAAACAAACCTGATCGACGAAGTATGCATCATAAAGAGTCCAGGTCTACAAAAATAAACGTAGACTTCTAGGTAAAGACGTCATCCGTAGACTTTCAAAATGTATGCTGTCCGGATGTCTCTTAGAACTGTCTACGTATCCAGGCAGTTCATTATTCGTTTCTTCGTCTAATCGACTTGCAATTCGCAAAAACTTGCCTAAGCAGTGCATTATTTGTCCGAACATTCATTACTCTGTTATCGACGGGTAGTTCACAAAAAAGCTATCTGAGAAGTTCATCGTTGAAGCGTTCTTATGTTTCTGTTCGCTTGAACATTTCGTAAAAACCTGTCTGGGTAGTTAATTAATCAACCGTTCGTTCGTTCGACAAGCCTTCTCCACTACTGGCATATAAAAGGACGAGCGTCTCCAAAAACAACTTTGGTAAACGCAGTTCAAACATTCACTTAAAAGAACTGAACGTACTGATCGATTATTAACCATTATTAACATCTCTCATTCCGTTTGTTGAGGACATTATTGCGATGACGAAGACTTGTTACGTTAAATCCAGTTGAAATATTCATTCCTGAACCTCGAACCCACTCAACATACTGACCAACTCTACTCTTGTTTAGATTCAGTAAAAATTTAAGTAAGGAAGACTGCATTAAATCAATATAGTTTTTGATTTTAACTAATCTTTTCATCTCAACCCAGAGAGAACCCAGACCCAAGGTCAATCCAGATCCTGGCATATGCTGATGATACGCAGTACCCTACCACAAGATCGAAGAGGCGGCACAGAACCTCCGATTGCATATAAACGAGGCAAAGACCAAACTGATGGTGGCAACCTCAGCGGCCCTACCAATAAATAATCCATACCTACGTAGGCGTGACGTACAGATAGGTGAACGCACTTTTGAAGTCATTCCAGAATTCACCTATCTAGGGTCAAATGTCAACAACGTAGCTGAGTTGCGCGCAAGGATGCTGGCTGCTAACCGGTCTTTCTACTGCCTGAAAAATCAGTTCACCTCAAACAACCTGTCGCGACGGACGAAGCTGGGACTATATAGTACCTATATAGTTCCGGTACTCACATACGCCTCTGAGATATGGACACTGTCCAAATCTGACGAAGCTCTCTTAGCCGCGTTCGAGAGGAAGATGCTCAGAAGGATACATGGCCCCGTATGGACAATGGAGGAGCAGCTATAATGACGAGCTATACGAGCTGTACGGCGACCTCACTGGCGACCCAGCCCGTAAAGTCTTTTTTGGCCGTCCACAAGGACAGAGGAGGCGTGGTGGGCCCAAATTGAGGTGGCAAGATGACGTGGAGGCGTCCGCCATTAAGGCCGGGATAACGGACTGGCAGACGAAAGCGCGAGACCGTGAGTGGTTTCGGAGGCAGGCTAAGACCGCAAAGCGGTTGTAGCGACGGATAAGTAAGTAAGTAGTAATCGTTACATCTCTATTGCTCATAATAAAAAGCTATTGCCAAAAAAAAAAAATAATAACCCAAAATACTGCTTGATTAAAACAACATAAATACAGATACAGAAAAACCGAAAAAAACAATTACATTTTGATTTGACCTTTTTTGTAATTTATGTAAGGATATTTCATCTTTCTTGGATATTATCGTGAGTATGCCGTACTATATCTATGTCTTTAATCATAAACATTATCTAATGTAAGTAAGAACGTGTTTGCGACATGCAAGAAGCCCTTGATTTTGGTAGTATTTTATCAGAACCTTGCAATAAAATATTAAACATAATATAAGCTTGCAATAACTAAAGAAATTAAATTGTCACACTTGCTGTTAAGTGCATTTGCAAACAACCACAAACATTATATTGCACCACGTATCTGACAACAGTCGACAAATTGGCCTATGAAGGCAAAGGTGGCGGAAATTATCCTCCCAAGATCCACCCCAGTCTCAGCCAAAAAACGAAAAACAAATTTCCTGCCATCGATACACACTTAGCACCGTTTTACAGCATCCTTCTCTGCTGAAGTGGGTGCCGAACCACCCGCTCTCTAAGCCGTTCCATCACTAAATTATAATGCTCACTTTCGGCAAGGGCATGGGCACGCGGGGGAGGGAGGGATTGCATGTCGGATGCCGTGCCCTGGCGATTGCGCTCATCCGGTCACCTGTTGTCGGTTGACGATCGCGTATCCGGTTACCGCACAAGCAGCTTCGGGGCCGTCCTCGTCGACGGTGAAAGACGGTGTGAAAAGAAAGTAAAACCATGCAGCAGCAGCACGGCGAACTCTTATACGACACTAATAAACCGATCAAACTTTGTCACCTTGCGAGTGCCGGTCGAAGGGCATCTATCGGAGGGGGGAATCTGTGCATGGTGGTCCTGTCTGTTCACCAACACACATGGTCCCAGCCACTTGGCGCCTTTCCGGTTGTGTGGAATTGATTTTGCGCTTCGCTGAGCGGAGTTTTGTGCTTCGCCGAAAGGAGGAAAAACAACTTTTGGTCCGAGGTGTGTTGATGATTTGTTGTTTTTCGATAACAGTTTACAGATGTTCCATTTTTGCTTCTGCTACAAAGCGCATAAAAACTATGCCACCAGCAGCAACGAAGCATATGTGTGGTATCCCAAAAAAGGTATGTATGTATAATCATTTTCGTATCACATTTTTTTTTTTCGTTGTTGCCTCGTTGCAGACTAAAAATCGAAGAAAAACGAACCGTTTTTGGGTACGTGCATCGATGATTACGGGCACCGTTGGGCACGGGGCAGATCGAATCACATTTCGGTTCGGTTGGACGCGTTTCAAGCGTCACAGCTATACTATTTCGCAATGCGCCTCGATTTCGCAATACGCGTGTGGCGTGCGTTTCGAATTTTCCCACGAAAATCGTTCGACCGCAAATAACGAGCGGATCATGATGATGCTGCTGATGTGGGTGAAGGGTGGAGAGACCTGGCAAGGGGGCTTGCACTTGTGTGATATGAAACACTATGAAGCTTGCGAAGGAAAAGCCTTACATTTTTCCAATCCCCAACCACACCCCCTCCCCTTTTGCCCACCTTTTGCTGACCTAGGTGCAAAATGGGTGTGTTCGTCTCCGTACCGTACGTCGTCGTGGTGCCATAAATTGACTCTCTCTCTCTCTCTCACCCACTCTCTGCCTGTTTTGCTGGCCTTCCACCAACCCGTCACCTTGGTGGCTGGGTACGACGATTGGCAAGTTTGACAGATTTGAAATGGATCCATCATCCAATAGAAGCGAGAGGAGAGGGAAAGAGAGAGCGAGAGGCGCACAATCAGCCCAACAGCAGCTTGAAGCCTTCGGCAGTAAGCAGTTACTTGTAGCCGGAGCCATTTATAGACACCCAGCCCTTCTCCGGATTGGTTCGGCAAGGGCTGACACTGTCGCGCACTCGTGTAAATACCGTTTTTGTACCGTTTTGTGCCCGTCGTCCCTCCCTAAACTACCCCGCCGCCCCATGAAACAAACGCATGATCGAAACGCAGCTAATTGAAAACTGAGGCTCGTCGTCGTCGTCGTCAGACCGACGGATCTTGAAGCTTCCCATGGAGGAAAGCAAGGAAAGCAGAACCATATGATGGGCATGGCTGCCGCAGTGAAATACGCTTTCCAAATCTGGTTCATTTCTTTTCCACCATCAGTGTAACGGTGGTGGTGGTGGTTTTTCGGGGGAACTGTTTGCGGAAATGTGTACCCTGCACAGGGCCAATGGGTTGGAAATTAGTGAAATGAAACTATTCAGGGCACTGTGTGGGAACACATCAAAGCGGTTCGGAACGAGCCGGTAAGCCTCGCTGCCCCCGAAAAACGCCTCTTTCCTTGTATGAGTAAGGTAAAGGATTTTCATCTCAACGTTCCGTGAAAAGTGATGATGGAAACGATGATTGAAACTGAAAGCGGTGGATGGATATTTAGCCGCTAACATCGATAGCCAAAATGTAGATCATCTACACTCAAACACTAGCAGTAGCTTATGTGTGGGTGAAGCAGTTGCCAATTAGAAAATTATAGCACAACCAAAAGCACAACATTTCGAGAAGTTTGCCGGTGTAATGTGTCCTAAACAAATTATTCAAATTTTCGTTCCAAGCCCAACTACACTCCTTCAGAATGAAAATGTGCATAAAGGAATTGCATACTAATCAATAACCGAAGCGGAAAGTTTTGTTACGCAAAAGTTTTGCAGCCCAGCAAAAGCCAGCTGAAAGTGCACGCGCACAACAACTGCACCATAACAGCTAAACTAGCTGCAAACCGACCAACGACCACAAGCTGCAAGAAAGGCAAATAAAAAAAAAATGTTCCTTGGTTTTTTCTTATCCAAAACAAAAGTGTAAAAAAAAACAACCCAACTTACATAAAAAAAACATGGCGTCGGCTGCTGATATAGAGCCAGCAATTGGTTGTTGGGCAAACTTTGCGTAAAACTTTCCATACTTTTCGTTTTTTTTCTATTTCCATTTTTCGTTACGTGGAAAGAACGGTAGGAAAAGTTAAAAGCATGTGTACTTGATTGAATTAAATATTCTATCCTTTGCCAGCCACAGGCGTCGCCATCGAAATAGAGCGAATATAAAGAAGTCAGCAGCAAAATTCAACCAAAAATTAAATTACATACAAAAAAACACGAAGTGAAAAACTCATCCACAGCGGGTTGCAGGCATGGCCAGCAGATGGAAGCACCCGCGCCTTTACACAAATTAAGATAATTTACCGTGGAAAACCTTCCCACCTTTTTTTGCCCCCCGTTACCTTTTGCGAGCCAATTTTTCCGCCCCATAAATATCGTTTCAAAAAATATTTGCCCAAAACTAAATTTAGTCGCTCCGTGGTACGTACAGGTTAGGTTCAAAAATTAGCCGTCCAGTGAGATACGCACAATAAAAAGGCACACTTTATCGCCGTCCCTTTGGAACGGGAGAGGGGGGGAGGGGAGCCCTCGGATAGCAGAAAGCAGATGAAAGATACCAACCCACCCACCCACAAACATACAAACTGGGTCCCGAGACCCTGCAGATAACTTGTTTGCACAACTTTCAGTCGTCCAAGTGTGTGTGTGTGTGTGTGTTGCGTGACAAAATGGCAATCATTAATAATGCGTAATTTGTAGCCCCCCCCCCCACTAACTTAGCAAAGTTTTGAAACGAAGTGCACGAAAATAAAGAATGATTAGGAAATTTCCTAATTTATCGCCCCGCTGACCTTGAATTACTTCAGCGAGCAGAGGCGTATGGCGTGAAAAATGAATCATTTCCGACTCATGCCACTAGCAATAGTGTTATCCTCCCAGGCATATGCATTTTTCGGTCGTGTTGGCCGGGAGCGCCGGATGAGCACCCCCCCCCCCCCCCCCCCTCCCTCCCAGATTTGGGCGACAGGGATGCAAATTGAAATAATTTATGGCCACATTTTGCTAATTGCAATTGCGAGCGTGCAACGAAAGCGTCACAGCGGCGGCGGCGGCACTTTCGAACGAAACCTTTTCATGCTTTCTAATCAAAAACAGGGCAACATACACACACATACACGGGAAGACGAGGGGATGCAATTTTTCATGCCAAATCCGGTCAAAGCAAAGACATCAATTTGCTAGAGGAAAAGCAAAGAAAAATTGCCTCCGCTTAGAGTAAGATGAATATTCGCACCACCGTTGTCGGATCGGCGTGACGTCATTCGTGCACAGATTTTGTGCATTTGGTGTGCCTTGTGCCCCCAAACCACAAACCACCACTGCCTCGTGCATTAAAATGCGATAGTAAAACAAACTGTGTAAAAAAAAAACTGCATACACAACCTACCCAGTCAACCGCACAAACCACCAACACCCACCCACGGGATGCATTTAGCACCTGCGCTTGCGTTTAAATGCGACGCGCGCTCGCAAAAAAAGATGCAGGTGCATTCAATGTATCGTGTTCGTGCTCGAAGGGAGGGGGATGGGATTTTTTATATGTTCTTTACGCTGTGCAAAAAGTTGAAATGAAGAGAAATGTTCATGAAACTGATATTTTTAATTAATCAATGTTAACCGCTAGCTGCTGCAACAGTGTGTTGATTCTCATTCCAGTCGCAGAAAACGAAAACCTCACCAGTGTAAGGTGCGGTCCTGCACCCCTCAGTGCAATTCAATGTATAATGCATTCAGATTTCAGTCTGATTGGGCAGTCTTATAACGTGATGATTGTGGTTGATGCTGCTCAACTGATATTGAAGCGTATCTAATAGTATGCAGCAGTGTTTAATTTGTTCAAGATTGAATTACAATGAAATAGAAGATCTTAACAGCCGATAGCTGTATGATCACTTCATCGTGAGCTCCTGATTTTATACATTATAGAGGAAGTTCTTAAATATAACTATTGAGAGCTTTTTAAATCACTCAATAATTTACGTCAAGCAGCAGTTGACAGGAGACATGTTTTATTTGAATATCTTTACCTAAAACATCTTGAAGCTGTTCAGAACTACGCCCCAAACCCCTGCCGAACGTTTTCCAAACGTATAACACAGCCAGCGCCAAACGCTGACGCTAGCCAGAAATGGGTGATCAACCCGATCAAGATCAGGTTAGTTTTAAAATAAAATTCCTTTCCCTTTGCAAACAAAAATAAAACCCAAAAAACCCCTCACACCACGTCACTCGCGGCGTCGGCTTAAACGGCTTTAAATACAGCAAAACGGTTTATATTAATAAACGATTTCTGGGCGGCCAGGTAGCGGCCAGGCTGGTGTGCGGCAGTCGAAGTACGAAGCGCGATGCGTATCCCGCAAAATGCAATTGAGGTGGCCGTGAGTTGGTAATGCAAATTTAGCCAACACACATCACATCATCGCCGCAACAACACCTGCCCGAGAGCGTGTCTGTTTGTATGTGTGTGTGGTTTCGGTGCGGCGTTCAAACCACTTTGGGAAACCGATGTTTGTTTGTTGATTTTAACTGGACGTTTCCAACACTTCGATGCACTCTGGTTTTTTACACCGAAGGATAATAAGTGTAGTTTACGCAAATAAATCGTTGCTACCTTATGGAGAGAGAGGGAGAGAGCGTTCTATCAACGTGCAATGTTCGTCGTGTCCACGTTTTGCGTGACCGAAGTAAGCAACACCTCCTTCTTGCTGAGGTGAGCGCATCAGGGACGCTTGACGCGACATTAAATACGCAAAAGCGTTGATATTTCAGAACGTTGAAGCGCGCCCTCTGGAAGTCTAAGCAACACTTGTCTTAATCTGCCCGGCTAACAGGGCACATGAATAATTAAGCTCGATCAAACACGCAAGCGGGCTTCGTCCTGCTGTTTTGGGGCTGTTCTTTCGCAGCTTGGATTGCTTGGATCCTTACCATTTAAAGTTTGGTTCTTTGCGGTATGAATATTGCATTAGGATTATATGGCCTTAGAGCCTGGGAGAGCAGAGCGAGGTCTTTATTTCCTTACTCCGAATGCTAATGCCTATTGGTTTAATGTTCCCGAAAGGTTTGCCATGGAAAGTAAAAAAAGTACAAAAGAACAACACACTTTTGGAAGGATTTCATGAAGTAGAGTTCATCTTGGAAGGGCCTCTTTTGTGGAAAGGTGTTTGGGTGAAGATGTAACTACGTTTTATTCTATTGTCCTTTTCATGGGAATAACTTGATCCGCTTTAAGGATAGTTTGAGGTAGTTTTTAGACGATCCATCAACGATTAACACTAGAAATACCCACGCTATCCTGTTTTCTAATGTCCAGGCACTTGCCACTTCTGAAGAACTTCTAGACTCACGCACTAGACTTCTCGCACGTAGTGACTTCAAGTGACCATTCTTGGCGCGTGTTCTCGATTGACGAGTTAACCATGTGTCTGGCCACTCTAGAAGACACACAAACTGTCACAAACACATTGGCACCAGTGCACAAACAAACGAACGAACTCTACAACAACAACAACAACAACAACAACGATCGTCACGTTTCTTCACGCACGCGACTGTCCCACTTTTCCGTGGCACACAAGACGCTTGGATAGCGACATCTTGGTAGACCAAGTCGAAGCGAAAGGAAAAACTAACCTACACACACGCACACACAGTCACACACAGCTGGTTGCTTGGATGATCGATGATGTACGGCGGACGTTCCACTCGTCGTCTAGCGCGCGCGTAAAACCTACTACAGCCTACTACGTCCAAGGTAGCCCCGAATGGAGCAGATGGACCGAAAATACATCTACACAACACCAAGGATGTAGTGTTACCGGTGTATGTTGTGACCGGGCCTAGTACTGCTAACGCTGCTGCTACTGCTGCTGCTGCTCCTGCTGCCAGACGAGTGTTGAATGCGAATGAACCAGAACGTGTGCGTCCGAACCAACGGTGCTGCTGATGTTGAATGGATGAACCCATCCGCTGATTCGCTCTTGGTGAACGTTGAAGGGCCCTACCCCAAAAACCCCCGCGCTTGACAGTGTCAAAGAGACCCCCTTTTCAACCCCTAACAGAGATGCATGTGTGGGTCTCTTTCTCTCAATCTCGCACCTTGTCTATATAGGTTACGCGAAGGTTCTGAGAAGACAACCTTGAGAGCGGGAACATACCAGAGATTGCTCTCTCGCTCTCTCGCAGCAATAGGGCACAGTTGAGAGCATAGGGAGAGAGAGAGAGAGAGATCAACACAGAGCATACCAGCAAGATAGAGAGAGAGTATACGCACACACGCGGCTCGGCATCATCGCGTATCGCATGATTAATCCCCAAAGCCAACCCCGACAACCACACTAGACCATCGCATCGTACACACACCCCTGTGTGAAGGAGAAGACGAAGGTACACCGACGATGCCCGTCCCAGAGGAATCTAAGAAAAAAAAAACCGGAAGGCTCGCCATTTCTTTGAAAAAGGGAGCACCATCATCACCGTTAATGGTCACTCCCAAGTGTAAATGGTAATCCGGCCAGCTCTCGAGCCTTACCCGAAAGCGAAGAGAACTAAAACTAATCCACAAGCAGCTCCAAAGAAGCGCGGGCTCACATGGTTTTTTGGAGTGTAAGTTCCACTTTTTCGAAAGGATGGCTTTGCTTTGGATTACACTGTGCCACTCTCCCAGACGACATGCGGCCCAGATCCTTCACAAATGGTTACTGTTTACACAGAAAATATCCCCTTTACTCGCTATTTTGCATCTGTTGGAGAAAGAGAAAAAAAACCAACACCAACAACGCTACAAGCAAAGTCTCCAGCTTCAACCGACTGTTGCAAGGTAAACACAGTAGGCCGTGGAGCTTTTATTTATCTTTGCTTCGACATCTCGCACCAAGCTCGCGGTGGCGTCTGTATATGTCTGTGCTTTACTACATCTCCACGTATACCATGATTTGGGTGCGCTCCTTCACGTACGGCAACCTTCGACAAAATCGCCCCTGAGAATGACGGTGCGCACAGACATTTGCCGAGATCTCGACATCGAATCTCACAACGAGCTCAAGATCCTTCACAAGATAGACGTTTCAAAACGCATACACAAACACATCAACACACTAATCTGCATCGAGAATTGCGTCCCCATATGCCTCCTGCAAAACTACTTTATACAACACAAACACCCCTTGTCGGTCCACTGATAAGCCCTCGGGGAGTCGGATCTCGCGTCGAAGCAAACTCTTGGAATGTGAACTGGTACTGTCGCGTATCATCAAACGCCCTAAAACAATAATAACACACAAAGAGGGTTACACAGGCTGTGTCGCATCAAGGCATAAGTGTGAATCAGACCGAACACGCACCTTTTTAATCTTCAACAACACCCTCCTGGAAGGGTGACGCAGTGTAATTTGTGAACTGTAAAAGTGCAGGACACACACACACACAGAATTTACGACCGCCCGGCTTGTTGGGCCGGTGTTCGTCTGTTTGCCTCGACCGCCTACAGCTCTCTGCAGTCTTTGCTACATGTAATGTGTGTTCGCTGTTTTGCTTCTCTTCGGTGTCTCTTCTTCGTCATTCCTAGCACTTGTTTACACTTCTCGCGCACGTCACAACCAGAGTCTCTACCGTCAAGAGATGCTCTGCTAGAACTGTCGCGCGATCACAGTTTCGTAACCACCTGTTTTTTTTGTGTCTTCTATTTGTGCTCAGAAAAAGAATAAAGATGTTGGAAGGGGTTGTAGTCGACATGCACGCACCATGCATGCACCACAGCTGACTACTGCTGCTAGTTAAAAAACCGTTCCCTTGATATAAGTTCCAACAAGAAGCACTCAGTTACCATGACAACGAGCGCACTTGCTGCACCGCACCACTGCTAGGTTAACTCTCGGTTGGTCGTCTGGCAGCCTCTGACAGCCCATGGTTTCCAAACCGATAGCGGCCGATTGATAAGGAGGTCACATACCACCACACACTCAAACATATCTTGCTGCTTCCTATGGTGACCTTTTGCAGGGAAGGGGAGTACGGAAAAGATGAGAGCTCAACTACAACAACAAAATTAGGTCTTTCCTGCCAATTGCATGCGAATCTTCGTATCGAATCTTCTTCAAAGAAGAATATTGCTGGCAAGATAAACAAAATTTAACTCAAACTGCCAACAGTTGTTTGCAGTCCCCGAGCGAACCGCACGTCTCTTGCCGATCTTTTTCAACAATAGACACGCAAATGATGCGGCAAGCAAATCCTTCCAAAACAACCCCATAGCTATGCGTAGATCACGGTAGGCGGCGCCTAGGGCGAGAGAGGTCGCTTCGGTTGCTAGGTCGCGGGCCTGATTGCGCGGGAGCAAACATCAGCACATACATACACATCCACAGCAAACAGCAGCAGCAGCAGCAGCAGCAGCCCAGCTCTTGACCTGAGATTTGGATAAGCCAGTCCTTATACTTCCTCACACCAAAAAACACCCCGCACCCTGAATAGAAACAGCAAAAGCTACAAAACGTATCACAATTCCCGGGGATGATGATTGCGCTCCATTGCTCGCGCGAAACGCGGACAGCACACACAAACAGCACAGTTTTACTGTTGTTGTTGCTACTACTTTCTTTACCGTTCTCCTCGCCTTGTCAATATTATTGTTTTCATTCTTTTCCTACACTTCGGCCGCGCTAGGGGGCGGGTCGGTTTCGGGGTACAGTCGTCCAGAAGGGAACAAGCAGAGGAGAGGGTTGGTGCTAAGATGGCAATGGTGGGGTGTGTTCCACTGACGCTTGTTCACTGACCTCCACCAAAGTCTCTCTGCCCCAACCAACCGACCAACCAACCAAGCAACCCCCGTTTTGGGGCCCCTGCACACACACGCACACACACGACTACACAAACACACACACACACGACTTGTACGTGCGCTCTCGCGGTTCGCTCTCGCACCGGAGCCGTGGAATGATCCGTTAGCGCCCAGCACACCTGAGCAAAGGTGCACAACAAAACTCACTTTTTTTTGCTTCCACAGACACACACAAACACACACGCGCGCGCGAGATGCAGCTTCCTTCGAGTTTGGGAGCAGCTTGGGGGGGTGAGCGAGGGATGTATGAAGAAAAGGCAGCGCCTGCCTTGGTTGCAAGATGATCTAAAGCTGATGAACCAACGCCACCACTGTGCAGCACACACACACACGCACACGCACGCACACACAGGAGAGATCCCAGGATGCGCGTCGTCGCCTTCGCGGATGCTAAACGTTTCTGGCGAGCCTTGGCGCTTCACCACGTACGAGTTGCTGCTGCTGCTACTGCTGCTGGAGCGCACGACTGCCCTTGCGTTCGGTTTGTGTGATGCGCGAGAAGACGTCAACGGGGCCCAGCGAGCTGCGGGAGAGAGATGATAACCGGATCTCCCGCCCAAGAGTATGGAGGAACCGAACACGAAAGAAACAACCAGCCGGAGCTAGAAGAGCGAACTACGCGCACGCACTACAGTGGGTAGTGCAATTGTGGGGTTAGCTTGGTTTGCCGCACATGCAAGCTGTTGCGTTTCATCGGTTTTGGGATATTAAAAGTCGTCCGTATCTGCTAAAACTCGTTAGACAAGCATGAGCTATTTTATGTGCCTAAAATAGTAATAATTTTAATAAATATTGCAAAACAACAACTCCATTTACACACATTTACCACACTGTCACGTCCAGCCCACATGACCGCACGGTTTTTATGCAACTTTTTTGAAGGAATTGTTGTTGTTGCTCACCTGCCCCCAACAAGAGAGTGCGCGAGAAAACGGCGAGACGGTTGAATGTGTGCAGCCGGCCATTTTAAATGGTAAACTGCTCCCCGCCCGGGAGACTGGGGGAGAATTCGCGGGAGCAAAATCCACCCTGTGTTCGCGAGAGACTGAAAACAACCCCCTCCCCCCGCCAATCGACGCCTTGCATTCAACCCCCTAAAGACTCTCTTCAAGGTTGGCTCACTTTTTCTCTCTCTCTTGGGAGCGCGCGGACGGATTCTCTCTCTCTCGATACTTTAATATTGTTGTTATTTTTTGTTTTCTTCAAAATAAACACAGTGCGTCTCGTTTGACTGCGATACATGGGGGTGGGTGAAGTGGGAAAACTATTTTACAATTAAATATTCAGAAATAAATATAAAAAAGTATCCCAAAATGCATAATTAATTAGCATTTTCACAAGAATTCCATGGAATAAAATAACTAAAAATACACTTTTTTGTGAATTTTTGCAACTCAAAGAACTGCCCTAAATGCTACCCCCTCCTCCTCCCCACCTCTTTTTCTTCCAACAAACACGTCGTCAGGGAAACCGAAATAAATAGCACAATAATTCGATAATTGATTTCATCCCCCTAAGCTTTCGAATGAATATTTGCAAAACAATAATGCAACTGCTCTTCGTCTTCGTATTCGTCCCACAATGATTTTATTTTAATGCAAACAACTTACACTTCGAGAGTATTCTTTGGCTAGAGGAAGTAGACTGGTTTCGAGAAATCATAATACACTAATCTTGACTAATCTCACATTGGCAACGGCGTTCCCAAAGAGTGCCTACAGATGGAGCAAATATTCGTAAAAAGGTGACGTACAGCGACAATAGAATAATTTAAGAGTGCGACAATCGCCGAAACTCGTCCGGACGTACTGCCATTCCCCGTTTGGGTTGAGTATTTTAGAATTCGGTTACGATTTCCTCCTCTTCGTGCCGCCTAATCGGATCTCCCTTCAGTAAGGCGATTATCATGCTGAAAAAAAGTTTATAAAAGCACATTAGAAAGGCGAACCTAAAAAGGATTCAGAATGCGTTCTCCTGCACCACTCACCAGTACAGATAGACGAAGAAGATAATCAAATAGAAGCCCAATCCGATCATTGTGTCCCGCAGGTGCTTCTTCACCATGCCACGGTTGTGGATTTCGGCCGGGTCGTAAATGCCTATGTTGCCGGCCGGCACCCGGTACTGCTCGTACACCAGCCACCCCACCATCGGCAGATTCACCAGACAGAGCATCCAGTGCCCGTGGATAAGCAGCACGAACGTAAGAAAGGCGTGTGCGGCCAGCTTCGGGATGGACCAGAAGTTCAGCTTCGAGCAGCATTCCTGTGCGTTCAGATAATCACATTCCAGATCGGACAGTATAATCAGCTAATAAAGAAAGGGCAGTGTTAAGGAAATCGGCACCGGCGTAGGTGTAGTTTGCACAATAAAGTTAATCGGTCGTTTTTTTTTTTGTGTAAAAGGATACGTAGTAGATCAGCAGGAAAAGGATAGCGCCCGTGATGAACAGCGCTAGCGCAAAGACCAACGTTTCGGGGAACATGTTTTCTGCGGCACCGTGTTGTCGTATTTACAGTCACTTGCTGGCACTACCCGCACTGTCACTGGTGCTAAACAACGCAACTTTCATACATCTTTCCCGCAGGGAGGAAATACTTAATATGGAAGCAATTTTCCTTTTTGCAGCAGAGCGAGAGTTTTGTTTGCTCCCCGTCTGCTGGTTTGTTGTGACAGATCGGGCTTGTGAAGGGATGGGATGCACAAGGTAAAGAGAAGGAGCATGTGATGGCAGGAATAACATCGTCTGTAAATACCGTGGGAATACAGAGTTTGCGATGTTCTTTTAGCAGCGCGATGAATTGCATTGCGTTGAAGCTAGTGGTGGGAGCTCGAAATATGACTTACCCGATTCCGATTCCGTATTCGGTATCGGTTCCGGAGCCGACTCTGCAGCTGATTCCCGTACCGATTCCAGAGCCAATTCCGCAGCCGATTTCGGAGTGAAATCCGGATTCGATTCCGGAATC
>KI919324.1:38243-75997 GCA_000473525.2 Anopheles melas | reverse complement strand
TTTTTTCCAAGCTAGGATCTGGTTTAGGATCTCACTGTTATTTTACTGTTTTGCTAGGATTCTGTGCTATTTATTTAAGAAATGAAGGTCATTGTAAATTACAAAGTGATCACTAACTAACTCTTTTGTTAATTTCGTAGCAATGCTGTTCAGTGAATAAAAAATACAAAGATTACTCTGTCGTTATGTCAAGAATGTGAGTGCTAATTGTACCACTCTTTAAAATATTTGTATTGCGGTGAGCTACACTGGTGCTTGCAATACAGAGTGCCGATCGTGAAGGTGAAAAGAAAACAAAAGCCTTTTTTGAATTACAAAATATGGCTTAAGTGCAAGTGAATGGAAGTACAAAAGCAAAAAAAAAAGTGTTTGAATTGAAGAAAAAGTGATGTGTTTGTGAAATGTGGAAAATTAACAACCAACTCGGATAGTATAATACTGAGAAGCAACGGAAAACATACACCAGTCGCAGCGTTCAGCAGAAGTCTGCGTGCACGAAAGGATTGCCATGAAACAAACAACCCACCAGCAGCACTAGAACCGGCAGCGCAGGCACAGGAATCGAAACATGAAACATGTAAGTAGCTTAAGGACAGTAGCAAACACAACAAAACTTGTTTTGTGTCGAAAGAACTGTAGATGTTTTAAGCTGTATTTTATAGCCATTGCCGTTGTGTTGTTCTTGTTGTGTGGTGTGCGTTTTCGTTTTTCGTGTGAATTTCAACTCTGCTTCCTTCATAAGGCTGCGTAGTTTGACGTGAAAGTGCAACATAAAGAGTATTGCATAAAAAAGATAGCTCTGCACGAGGTTTGTTTGTGTTTTCGGAAACCGTTCTGTAACGTTTGCACTCGTGCTTTGAGTCAGTGTCGATGAAGCAACGATTTATGATCGCTTTCACCAAACGATGGCCAGCGGTACTATGATTTGTAGCGATGTCTGCATGCTTATGTTTGATTTTTTGTGCTGTTGTTTTTTTGTTTGTCGATGCTCTACATGTTTATGGTTATTTTTTAAAGCGTGCACAATAATCGATTCCTGAAAAATATATGAAATAATACTTTGGTGAAATGAAACAAACTTTTACATAAGAATAGAAAAGGTTATCATCACAAAAACGCACTAATAGTTTATAATAGGATTAGTGTCGATAGAGTGCACACTACAACAGAACACCATGTATTCCCGCCCCAATTAGTATATGGTAATACACTATAATTTGATTGTATCGTAAAAAACTCATTAAACTTTATACCGAGTGGGTGAGTTGTGTGTTGTTCATTGTGTGTCACGGTAATGAAGAGCCGAATAGACCGAATGTGTGCACTTAAAATCGCATCAATCGCAGAGTGTGAACCGGTTTACAGCAGTACACGAGACTTTGAACGAACCCACAAATCCCTAAACAATTCATCGAACAACATACATATGTATCACATAGAGCACACGAAAAGCCTTTAGAGAGAGCCATTTGATGCCTCGAAAGGTTTATATGCAATACGAAGACTATTATTTCAAAATAATAATGCGCCTCATCTATGTTTTGGGACTCACCCATTTAGATATGTCTTTGTATTTGAATGAAATGAAATGCGTGATGGATAAGCGTTTGATGGTTTTTTAAAATACTTTTCTACAAACTTTAAGCATCTTTTGACTCCCAAACTGAGCGCACATTAATATGCTGACTTGCATTAAATGGAGGCAGTGTGGCGTAAAATTAGCGCCGACAATTATTAATTCTTGTCCCCTGTGGAATGACTACTCCAGTCCCATAGGCTTTTTGGGCGTCTGCTGTACGTTTGCCGGGGACAGAAATAATAAATATCCTACGGCCGTCATGGAAAAAAGGCCAGAGAGCACGAGCGATGGAGAAGAAAAGCTGCTAGAAAGCATGATGATGCATTCTAATTACAATTTTCACCGCATGAAAAACAAAGAAATAAACGCTTTGGTTAAAGGGGATTGTCAGGAAACCCCGAAACGAACTTATGAAATGGTAGATGAAATAATACCTCTACGGTGGCTATTGCTGTGACGCGGCGAATCGTCTACCGGTGTCCGTGCCCGGATGCAAATGCGAAACGTGAGCACTTATTAGCATATAAAACGGTTTGTCGTCCCTAATTCTGCCATCCAAAAGCTACAATCCATCGGTCGATTTATTTATTCCATTCATATTTTCATCGGACCATTTATTATGAAATATGTGAAGGATTTGCTCTCCCTTCCTCAGCCGGTATAATAAGCCGGTACCAGTATTAGACAATTGAATCGATGCGAGCACTCCAAAATAATTTAGCTTATACATTGTCGTTCTAAAGCAATTGTTTTAGTAATTTTTCCACCGTGAAAATATTGATTCATGCAAAGACAATTTAGACGAAAGAGATGATCGTAATTAATTTGATTAAAAAACGCTACCCCAAATGAAACGGTGCGCCGGTAATCAAACACCCACTCCGGTGGTCCGATAGCGGTGATGGGTAGCGATCTGGAAACTGGTGATCGATTTTCCGGCAATTTTCTTACGGCTGGAACCTATAATGGCACTTAGGGAAGGTGGAAAGAAAGATGGATAAACACAGACATAGACTAACGCCCACAGACAGTTTTGGTTTGTGGCAGACGATTTCTTTTTGGCCTTTGCCAGTGGCATCATCGCTTCTTTCGAGAAAAGAGGAAAAGTCGAAGCACCGTACAGGGTGAACAATCGAAGAGACAAAAAGAGCATAGCTCTTGGAACGCCATTTTATCTCATCAGCAAAGTATTAGGTCTAGAGAACTTTGATTCTTTTTTGCTATCGTTCTTTCGTTTTGACTTTTCTTTTTTTGTGAAAAAAAGACAAAAACTTTGGCCAAAGCTCGTTTCCACGATTCTATCGCTTATCGTAGCTTTCGGGCAGGATTTTTTTGCTGTATTCTCTCCCATCGTGGCAGTTTTTATTTTTCATTTTTACGGCCGGTCATGCTCGTGGTGAAGTGAGGGGTAAACCATTCTTAGGCATTCGTACGAAATGCAACCGTTGAACCGTGACCAACAAATTCCTATATACTTGTGTGCTTTTTTCCTTCTTCTTCCTATGCTTCGGTCTCAACGGTGAAAGGTGAAAGATGGTTTTTTATGCCGGTTCCTTCCTTTTCGAAGCTCTACTTAGAAGGAATCCCTTATATATATATATATATATGTGTGTGTGTGTGTGTGTGTGTGTGTGTGTGTGTGTGTGTGAATGTGAGTGTGTATTGGAGTGCCATCACCACACTTGTGGGGTCGTTCCCAGCTGGTGGCAGATTAACACACGTGCCGAAAAGGATGATTATCGAAGGAGAAAGCATAACACAGAGAGCTCGAAAATACGGACCAGGAGCATTCAATGATTCGTTGCGATTTCCTGCACCACTGCGTGTTCCGTGCAGAAAAAGGTGGTCGTTTTTTTCTGATTTGAACGTGCGTATTCGTCGAGAAGCTTCGAGAAGCGTGTGGAAATGCTTTCCCTCTATAAAACGAAAAAAAAACCATCATATGGCACATTGAGCAGACGTGCAAATGACAGTAGCAGACATCATGCATAGTCACTAGGAGAAATGGCGGGAAACAAGTTTGCTTAGCACACCTGGATTCGAGGACTGCGTCCCGTGTGCGCCGAGTTGTGTGAGAAAAAGCTGCTTGGTGGGATATTTATTTTATTTTTCTGTTTTCAGCGCTTACGCGTATGGTTGTGATTGGAGGGATTTGATTTGGAAATGCTGATTCGTACGTCAGGTATCTTCTTTTTTTAGAAGTTTGCATAAAAGAAAGATCACATCGTGCGGCGAAGTAGGATATTGTAGCAGGTTCTTGCAGAAGAAGATTTAGGAAGCGATGTGTGGAGCATGGATTGTGCCAAGCCAACCGTAGGACTAGTGTGTCGTGTGATTTGAAATCTGTTGGATAGGGAATTTCTTGGATGAGTTGGCATTTTCAAGTCATCGGGCTCGTACGCTCAACTCACGGAGATGCAATCTGGTGGGAAAATCTGTCCCTTATCCTACCTTTTGCCTTATCCTATTCAGTGGGAATCAGAATATCTAACCAGAAATGAGTGAGATGTCATGTGTGGCATGTGCAGTTTATCCATTTAGAATGTCTTAAAAGTCGCATCTGACGCAACAACAGCAGACGCTCGTGAGACATAAGAACAAACTGCTGTGTGATAAACTTTTCCCAACTGTCATAGTCGTATGTGTTGTTTTTTGTGAACGAATTGTTAGAATTAGTGTGCAAGAGGACAGGAGTAAGTAGAAGTTCTGTTAAACGAGCGAATGGATATTGTTAGCCTGTGATCCTTCTAGATATATGAGATTTCATTTTGGAATAACTGTTGTTTCACTTATCGCATGATTGGATTGATTCTTCTTGACATCTTATATGATGTTTGATAAAGGTTTCTTTGTAAGATTCATCATAATAGAGCGATGCAAACAGTGTTCAACACATATTTAATATGAATGACTGTAAATACCAATTGACTCGTTTCGTGTTCTGTAATACGCTTATACATTCCGGGCCTATACGCTTCCATTAGGCATGCACGAAATTCATTACCAATTTGTACTGATTATTACCGTTTACCGCTTCGGCATGAAAAAGAAGGACCTCGTTTTGCATCAATCAGCCGTCTTGCTAGCAAAGTGAAGCCTAGTTCGCCGAATCCATCTCGATCCTGTTTGCCCTGGCTGATGGAATGGAAGTTCCGGCTTCCGGCGATTTGATCGATTTCCTTTTCGATTCCGCAGAAATGAGAAGACGGCATTCAAACTTCGGCTTCGGAACTCCGGGCATCGTTCGGGGATCAAGCGACCGGAGCTATCTGAAGATGTTATGCATTTTTACTCATGATCGGTCTATATATCCCACTTGATTTTTCGAGCGTGTTGCGGGCAAATCTTATTTCAGCCAAGCGCACATACGATTTTCAATTCAGCGTGTAAGGTTTCCGTCAAAGTTCATCCGAAGTATGATTTCTTTTTCACATGGTACTCATGCTGCTGCTGCTACTGCTCGTTAAAGAAAAGTAGTAATAACCGAGCGCCGAGGAGTATTCGATAAAGGGTGCCATATTTTTTCTCTCCTTCCTTTCTGTAGGCACCACGCACAAGAACGCAATCAAACGCGACCGCATGCTCAGTATCCGTTTCACTTTAGGACGTCGACACGATAATAATAATCTCATCCATGGTGGTGGTATTGGTGGTGACTCCTTTCGGATCTATAGATGCGTTTAGGAAGATGCAAAAGGTATAGGGTAAAAGTGTGTTAAAATGCTGCGCCTTTCCATACTCACTTCGGTTGGAAAGAGGTTGGGCGTAACCTGACTGGGAATTGGATGAAAAGGGGACCACCCGATGTCGGCGTCGGGGAGACGGGGAGCAAATTTATTCGATCATATTCGCTCGCTCGTTTGATTCCTTCTTCGTTATGGGTGGTCAGGCGACATTCGGCGAAGATTGGAAAAACAAAACCCTCAATCGAAGCGAACGACACGCGCACGTGAGCGGCTGAGCTTGGGGCATAATTCGATTACGATAAAGTTAATCGGTTCGATGGTCAGGAATTGCGGGTTTTCTGGGGAAAATGTGATACGGCTTTCGGTAAATGGATTTGTTAGTCCAACAGGTGTCAGTGACGCGTAATTCTTCGATTGGCAATGGGTGAAATAGCTTTCGTCGGGCTGTATAATTCAGGTGGACTTAAGCAGGAGTGTGGCAAAGATATTGAACGTGACGTTTATAAAAAAGAGAATAACGCTGTGGCATCCTCTTGTGGATTCAATTTCTGGTATTACAAATAGAAAAGTAGAATAGAAGGATAATAATTAAATAACAAATCGCATGAATCTATCACTCAAAAGCAGGCTGTACATGATACATATTCCATGAAGTAATTGTCCATCAAAATCATGCTCGGTATGAACTTTAGCTTCACGTCTTCATCGCACGAGCACACTGGTGCAGACTACAGAACATTTTTACTTATTCGCCAACATTCTTTTAGCGTCAGATAAAAGCCCGGCTCCTCTATCCCTTTACCATTTCATCGGTTTGAAAGCTGTCTAGGGGGGTGCGTTGGTTCTACGATGGAGTACTTTTATAAATTGTTTTATAATTTTCATCTTCTCGAGCGTCTCCCCCATTCGGTAGCGGGCTCTGTTGCCAGGTGGATCGGTTGCTGGTGCTTGTCAAGTACGTATACGTATAGTACGTAAGTTGTAGAATGATGTTGTCTTTCGGTCTTTTCACATACGCGCCGAATACTCAGACCCGGCGGTGCAGCATCCCGAGATCCGGGACGCAGATCGTGCACTTGATTGATAGACCTGCCCTCTATTGCCAGCCTGTTCTGCCTGGCAACGGTCTAGGCGCGCTGCTGCTGATAAAGGGTGGCCCAGACTGATTGGCGAATAATTGGTTAAAAGTTAATGTTCTGATGAAGTGATTGTTTTTTGACTGGAGCGCTGAGTTTGAGAGAACGCGAGAAGGAGCTGGGAAGATGCGTGTCAACAGGGAAAATAATTCTATAACTTCGCTCGCTTGGTGCCGGGCCAAAAGTTCGTAATTGAAGTACGGAGTTTTGTACGAGGAAAGCGTTGCTGCTGGCGAAAGCCGGTATTCAATTAGCGTACCTTCCTCAATAATGCAAGGAACATTGTCGTGGGCTTTGTCTTGAGAGCATTGATGTTGGTAGCGAAAGGGAATCGAGCGGAATATTTAATATTTTGTTCGGAACTTTACCTTTTTAACTAGCGTAACGTAAAAAAACAAAGAAAATTATTGACAAATTTGTCTGTTTTAAACATTTTGCTTAAACCTGATACACATTAGCCTTTACCAGAAGAACTAACGATCCTAATTAGAGCATTTATCGGCTTAATGTATAACAAGCGTTTGTACGTTAGCATTGTACATACAAAGGTTGTGGAATGGGTACGATTTGTGGTCCAGTCAACCGGTGTACTTGGAAAACCAGGAAGATATGTTTGCTTTTGGCTTTACTCGGATGCTTCGGAATGCAATAGCCAGAAGGACCAGACCGAACCGGTTATGGTTGCATTCTCATGGTTGAATGTTGCTTTTGTACACTGCACAAACTGAACAGACGATGGCGTAGCAAAGAGATGGAAGCAGGAAGTGAATGGTGTTGGTCAATTGGTGCTCACACTTGTCCTTGACAAGCTCTTGCAAATGCTTTTGTACAGTGGCGCCTGTTAAGTCTTGCATTATTTCACCTGAAAATATCCGCCCAAGGATTGGATGAGAGTTCCGAAAGGAAACGTGATATGTTCAAGCTTTGTTTAATTTCTCCGGAAGAAAACTTTGCTTTAATAATGGTTCTGTGCTATCACCTAACCGCTCTAAAGGGCTGGCAATGAGTTCATTTCTGGTATATATTTAACAAAAGACTATGTAGCCAAATGCTTTTAATTTATGCCAAGGCACTGCTGAAGAGTCATGCAAACTCGTATTTTGTTCGTGAAATAATTTACAACGCCAATATGCTAAAACTCTTTTTTTCTGTAGATTTCGGTTTTAGCCCTTACCTATCGCTCCAATCTCGTGCGTTGTTCTGTTCTGTTCAGTTTGTAATTTGCATAGGAAGCTGGTACTTAGCTGTCACTGCACCACGCTGCACCAGTCTCTCGTTTTTCACTGCTGTGCAAAACAAATTACACACTAATGAATTATCGCCCCTTTTCACTCGGATTGGTTTGGTGCTGGCAGATTACACTTTTCCTTTCCACCCCGGTTTGCTCAAGCTTCCTGTCGATGATTAATGAGTTTTCCGGTTCAATTGTTGGGATAAAAAACAACCATGGAATTGTAAAATAATCGATACTGGAGTTTTCCATTACATTGATCAAACGATATTATTTAAATGATCATGTGAGTTGCAATCGATTAGCACAGTAGCATGCCGATAATCGTTGAGTGAAAGTCCATCTAACGCATTTCCATTAGAACAAATTTCTTGGGCAAATCTAGTGCTAGGCTACACCAGATTCATTCCATTTGGATAAAAGCTTGCTTGAATAGTATGATTTTTATTAATACGACCGTATAAGTTATGAAAATAAACAGTTTAACTAAAGTTCTTGTTTCCTCAAAATCCAAACCCGACCCATTATAGCTTCTCATCCAACAGCTCATTGCCATTCGGTTTCCTCCCAAAGGCATAATTGCTCGTCGTGCTACGACGAACTTCTTAGCAACAGACCAATCGAGCCTCCCACAGACCTCCGGTGAAATCTCGATAATGCCGCAGCGTAGGAGCACCTCACAGTTGACCTTTGGCAGTGCCAGAACCATTTACCTACGCTAACAACTGTGGGCGATAAGCAATCCATTCCCAAATGGTTCATACCACTGCTGCTGCCGTCAGGCTGACGCGTTGATCGATGGGCTCGCAGATGGCTTCTAACAGACGAACTGGACAAAAAATACACCGCTCCCCCCACCCATACACACACGCGGTTTAAGCCACGCAATTTGGGAAATCAACGACTACACACGGACGATAAGCCAAAACGTTTCGTGCTATCGTCAACAGTGGAAAAAGGGAACCTTTCTCTATAATCATACTATTTCCAACACTTATAAAAAAAAAGATTGGAAAAGGGTGACTCAAAACGCACGTGGTGCAACATGTCATGCAGTATGGTAGGGCGAAAAGAATAAAAAAACAGAGCGGGAAAGTCTGCCCGATTTTCCACCCATCGTAAGTTCACACTTAATTACCGAAATGATTTCATTTGAACGGAAGCCAATTTTAGGCCATCGGTTTGGTGCGGCCGGTAGGTGTGTTTGGTCAGGTCAGGCAGGGCAGGGGTTTGTTTGTGCCTACCTTCTTTATGGTGGCTCATTCACTTTTGATGCTTTCGTGACTATCGTAGCCAAACGAAAAAGCCAACGAAAATGTGCATGTTGCATGCAACCAAACTTGCGGCGCGGGGTTTTCACGTGTCACGTGTTTTTTGTTTCAGCTTTTGCAAAACAGGCCAGCCCTTTAGGACGATGAAAAATCATTCCATCCCCTCCCTCTCCTCAATGTGTGTGGTTTCCTGCTTCCCTCATTCGGTGGCTTCCGAACGGAAGCAAAAGCGTTGCCGAAAATAGGGGCAAAGGGATAGTATGTTTGCCGAGCGTGCGCGAAGTGGGTGGAATGTTTAAAATTGGAAAATCGATTTTCTTTCCGGAGCACTACGGACGATGGGTCCAGTGCATGGGATTGAATTTTTCTCGTATTAAAACTGGCTACCGGGCCGGACGTAGAGATGAAGCCGTTGACTAGGCGCAGAGATGAAGTTTTTGCATGAATTTTCCAGCGGTTGATGAAGTTTGGCTAGTGGCAATTGGAGGTGAAACGAGGGTTTTACCATGGTGGAAGATAGCAAGGTGCTGCACTTTTCGTTGATGATCCTGCCGTGGTGCTTGTCGGTTGTGTTATCCTGTTTGCATACTGCCTGGGGTATTTTGACAAGAGAAACTTTTTGTTAGCGTGCATTTTTACTACCTTTGGGAATTAAAATAAACCACACTCACTAACCGACCTACCAATTAACGATAGTTAGATAGCTTTTAGCAATGATCCACAAAGGACATCCGATCTCGAGATAAGTCAATTTTTTGTGTTGGACAATTTAAATTTCTGAAAGCTTTCGTTTGCGTTAATTTATCTGGCTCTTGAACAACAGGACAAAAATATGCATTTCAATTTGCAAAGTTACCACACAGACATTCATCAAACGTGTGTTTAGATTGTAGGTAAATAGAAAACCCCATTCATTGCTTTCATCAGGCAAAATGGACGAAGCAGCACAAAAAAAAACAAGCTTTGACTAACAAACAGAGTACAATGGTGGGATGGTTAAAAATATAACAACGGAAACTCTGAGCACATGAATACCGTTTGCCATGTGTAATGATGAATGGTACATTTTAATACGGCACGACCGAAACGAGGAGGGGGGGGGGAAACGGGAGCAAAAGTAACCATAAAACTCACTTTGCTTTGAGGTTGGAGAGGCTTGGTAGAAAGTGACTTGAGTGGGACGGGGACTGGCACAGCCCGGGCCGGTAAATCACTGCCGGTGACAGTGGCTGGCACTGGTTGCTGGCAAGGTTTGCAAGGCATCGCAATGGAAACGATGGCGCCAGCGCCGGGTGCCGGTGTTTATACCGTATGACGGGACACTAAACGCCAGGTACATGCGTGCTGGTGGTCCGTTTTGTCCTGTGATCCCCGGTGCTGCCCTCTGTGTATGTTTTGTGCTGACCAGTTGGCGAACGAAAGGTGATTTAAGGCAATGTAACATGACAGTGAAGGGGTCATAGCCCAACAACTCACACGCATGATTGGATGTGGGAGGGTTTGGGGTGGGTGTAAAAACATGTTTATGATCTCTTGGCGCTGATTATGGTTCAAGCGCACAAAGGTCTCCGTCGAGGAAAGTTCGTTAATAGTTTATGTATGTGTGTAACGCATAGAAGGGAAGGCATAGAAAGGTTAGTGTTTGTAGCCTAAGAAACCACAGCTTCTTTGCTACTCACACAGGAGGCCTATAAATTGTAGGAAGGATAATCGATTCAATTAGTACAATAATTGAAGGGCACATTTAGCCGTTCAACGCAGAGAAAGTAGGTAACACACAGTGCAGATAATGATTAAACTAATTTTCGAAGAAAGCTTATGCCAAAAATTAAGCTTTGTTCTGCGATCGGTTCAATCAAGCTGAGCGGTCTCTGCACCTTAATATGTGTATCGGTTACAGCGGTAGTAACCACCGACGCAACGATCGCATGCGTAACGTAAGCAAAGCGTTTGGGGGTGAAATCTGCGAAATGAACCGTTCCCACTAGCGCAAAGGAAAACCCAATCGATTGTCCTGCCGCCCCGGTCCACGTGGAGTGAACGTGTAGTGGTAGTGTATCATTATACGCTCGACCCTTGTATCCTCCCACAGGTTCGTTGATACATTTCGGGGGAAAACCTGGGAAACAGTTCATCAGAAAGCACAGCTGCCCGTCCTACACACGTTACACGTTACCATCCATGTCGGTAGCAATCGCAACAAAGCAACTCTAAGGCTGTAGCAGCCAAAAATACAGGCGTAATGATGGTATCAGATTTTCCTTCGGTCATCTATCTTTCGTCACCGCGGTAGACAACCTCTGTGCCGTGTGATGCGTGTGTGAGCAGCAGGACGAATTCTATCCCTTGCTGTCGTGGGTTGCGCAGGTGTTTTGCGTAGGGGAGATGTTTTCGCTTTCTCCAACCGTCTCCCAGGTGGATAATATGGTTAACGCTTCGTGAAGTGGTGTTGCTGTCCTTAGGAGTAGTGTCGTTTGATTTGGTTTTGTTTTTTTTCTCGGTCGCTTTTCGATAAAACCAACTTGACCGACGGTAGATTTGGTTTGTCGCGTGTCATGTACTGCATTGTACGGTGGAGAAGGGACATGTCCGTCTTCGTCTACTGTGCTGTAACGCACATAAATCTTCATTTTGCATAGCAGCGTGAGTGACTGATGTGCTTGAAGGGGATTGGGTTGGGGAAAACATTCATTAAAAATGTAGCAAACCCTGACAAAATGTAAATAAGACAAATATGTCGTGGGAAGCAAAAGTAAAAAATCGATTTACGTGTAACAACATGTTACATGTTTTCTTACTAGAAATTATACTGTACATCCTTGAAAAGTGTTAATTTAATGAGTCCCATTCTGAGCTTTTTTGTTCCAGTTCAATGCACACTCCTGTTTCCGTACGTATCACACACAGCTTTGATGTGTCTGCTACCGGTCCAGTAACTGAGCTCTGCAGTGATCCAATTAGGGGGAAATGTTTCCAATTCCCTTCGCATGCATTATCGGAGATGATGAATCGAAGGTGTCCACGGAGGCAGATGCCACGAAGGAGTATGGCTAGGTAACAAGACCAGCAGCTCCGGCAGCTTTTCATTTCGCATTCTGCTTTCTACGATCTCCAGCTGACCGTAGTCCGTAACGGTGCTGGTTGAAAGGATGGATTCAAATTTTCCGTCTGCGCTTCCAAGTCACCGGGTCCAGCATGATCTCACCCAATTACTTCTTTAAGATGGAGAGCTTTTTTTTTTGGTTGTGCCCAAGGTTCGCTTTTTGCGTTTAACATTTTGCTTACTAAGAACTCACCGAGTTGTTGGGAGCTAGCTTGCTGTTGCTACACGGTGACCTTTTCCCCCCTTTTTCTTTGCGAAAAAGCCAACATGCGTATGTCTTCTGTTTCGTTGCGACGATTTCTAGTAAAAAAAAGGTGACGATGGTAACGGATGGCGTGCGACAGCTGGGGCGAGACGGCTGATGCAAGGGATCGACACTCAGTTGCTTGGAGATTATCACCCAGCTGGAATCCGGCCCGGTTGCGAAGGGAGACCATTGCTTTCGGTAGTCGTTACCTTCGTCTAGTGGACTGGTGTAAAGAGTACATTTTGCGACCGTTTTTTTTATGTTGAGTCCTTTTTGTAACATTGTTGTTATTCGCTGGCGTCAGGCGGATGAAAAGGATGTTTATCTAACGGTTCGTAGGAGAACGGCGTCAGGTGAATGTTTTTGCATCGTTCACTGCTCCATGAAGAGAATGAAATCGTGTTGTGCTGACTGTATCGTTCTTTAAATTGATATTTCAGCGCTGAAATGGTGAATTGAGTTTTACAAAGCAAAAAACAGTAAATCACAGTTTAAAAAATTTAATTATTTCAATTCAACTTTAATTATTATAACCTTTTTCAAAATATTATTGTAAGGCATAACAAGGCTTTTGCAGGTATTTAACATTTCAGCCCTTGCTAAAAGCTATGGCGAAGGCCTTTAAAGTTGCTTTGATGCTCTTCTCAAAATATTTCTACGCCGATACTTTAACATGCTTGAGAGTAAAGTTTAGTCACACACACAAAAAAAGAAGTTTTATTTTTACCCTCCAGCACGCGAATTCACGACTCTTGACTCGGGTGGCGTTACACTACCGCCGCTTTCCTTAATCGTTGTCTCGAGCTTGCGGCATAATTTATGCATACCTTTGCCTCAATAAAGTCCCAGATTAGGACAAGAAACTGTGTGGCTTGTAACATACCATCATGACTTTCCCTCTCGGCCGACGACGGCAGCAGGGTGGAGGCCCGGTCCAGGCGCTGGAATTTGGTTCCACCAGCCAGCACTCAATAAAATAGAAATTAAAAGACACGGTCGTCGTATTCATCATGCTCTCTGCCCCAGCCAGATGGGAAGGAAGCAGGGAGTGTTGTTGTGCCATCGGGAAATTGTTTCGCAACATTTCGTGCTTAATCCGGGCAAGGTACATACAGTTTGTTCTTCTTCTTGGAACGCTTTGAGTTTTTCGGTGCTCCTGTACATCCTTGTAGCAAATCGGCCGCCCGTCTCACGTAATGAATGAAAATTTGATTAGCTGTCTAATAAAACCGACATATGTTACGAGTTAGGAGCAAGGGAGAAGCGTTACACGGTTTCCGGTGGCATTGCTGTGCTGCTGCATTTCGATATAGTGAGCCACATCCATCCGTAGAAGCATAAATGATGCGCAGAGTGTGTGTGGTTTAGGAAGGTGTGAAACTGTGGAGAAATAAAATTGTTACAGCGTCTGATGTTATTTTTTTTTTCAGACCCAGTTTTGGGTCGGAAAAAGTATGCGGATGTACCAAAACCAGGTGGGACCGTGTGGAGAGGAAAATAAAATTAAACAGCTTTTTACTTGGCGAATGCAAAAGGTTGCAGGTGTGCAAATAAATAGGGACAGTAAGATGGCATTTAACTACCGGAATGACTTCATTCTTGCACTTAGTGGGGTGCGAAAAGCTAGCCGTGAAAAAAGTATTCAGACATGAAATAAGGGTAACGAAGGTTCATAATGAAGGGCAGAGATGCGCTATCGCTTACATTAAGCAGATAATTTCAAGCACGAGATGAATTTCTATTAAAGGTAAATTATATCTGAAATGAATGTTAGCGTTGTTTTGCCAAGCGAAATAGGCTATTTTTGAACCAACATTTCTCAAATCATTTTTCAATATGAAAACTTTCTTTATTCCCAATCAAAAGTGAATCATCTACCAGTACACATAGGTAAACAAATGGTACATCAAAACTCACTTCGTTTAATTATTTAATCAGTTTTTGTATTTGCATGCTTTTGTTTGTGCTTCCTATGGTTCGTAGGTTAGGGTTGAGCTATTCACGTTCGTGGGTCTAGGTTAGGGAGTGCACTTTATGTTGAAGGTTAATCCATGCTTTCATATGCTTCCTCACTACTTATCGTATTGCTTTGTTAGCCTGTCTCGATTGAATCATTCGTTTATTATTACCGTCAATTTTTGTTGTAATTGTGTTTGGTTGATTTCACCCTGCACGAACTGATTACCGCTTTGCACTGCCACTAACTGTTCGAGCTTGGCTGTAATACCATCCAACAGCAGTGGATATGTCGCATCATGCTCACTGTTAACCAGGGACCGATCAATTGATTCGTTTTCCTTCTTTCTTTCTCTCTGTGTGGTGGCGTCCGGTGTACTTTTTTTCTTTCTCTCTTTTCTCTTTCTCTCTTTTTTTTACAGATCTCTAAATATGTTCTATGCTATGCGTCTTGATGTAGCTAAATGTTTAAACCGCATAGCGTGGAAGTGTCGCGCACGTGTTGCCACATGCGTGAGGTTATGTTTGGAGCATCAGTGTTTCTAACCCATCTGCGCAGCCGTCGTTCATCCGTGTGCAACGTGGTGTTTGTGCTTGCTCTCGGTGGTTTGAGTGGGCAGGGAAAAAACTCGAACAACATATGTGTATGCCGCTTGAATGTTCAATATCGATGTACGCCACTCAGTGTGCAAATGTATGTGTGTGTGTTTGTATGTATATGTGTATGTTTAATGTTGTGACGGTATATGTTACAGCCTTATCGCTTCGTGTTGGTGCACTAGTCTGGCGGATGTCTACGGTGGCCAAATTTTAGCCGCTGGGAGTTCGTTGCCCTCCCCACCGCTGCGTACCGTGCTGGCAACTCAGCTGTACGCACGCAATTTTGTCCAGCACTCCAGCGGGCAACGGCATTACGGTGCGGGTGTGGGCGTACCGATCGCGCGCCAGTGCAGTCAGACTGATTGTGATCGTGCCGCATTCGGCAGCTTCGATGGACTGCCTCATAACACGAAGAAAACGAGTTTTGTTTACAAATTTGGTTAGCGATTTTTGACGTACGGTCGTACGGTTGAAGCAGTGGTTCAGTGTGTATTTGTGCGCTGTGCTCGACCAGCCTAGCATCGGTGTTATTTATATACCGCTTCATATGCCCACCCACCTCTCCGCCACCGATCGCGTTGACATATCCGACGCTCGACGCTCGTGATCTGACAGTTTGTTGGGATTGTCAGCGCGATCGCGCCGTGTTTTGATCGTCGATGGGTGCGTGAAGGAAAACAAATGGTGGATGCTTGAAGTAAGAAGCAATTATACAATAAATTAAGTTTTCGTTATTTTTTTTGATACACTTAGCGTACGATCATTGTGTTAGTGTAAAGATGTAAAAAAATCGATCTACGGTTTTCATAGTTCGTTTGACGCACGATTCAGATTGTGTGAAGCAAGCGGGAGTGTGTTTTTTGTTGGTCTTTGTGATAAATTCACCCGTGTAACAAAGCGCTCACATGGAACAGTTCTATTTCCGGGCACGTGCAAAAGTGCATTAGCTAGTGTGGTGCATCGTCTCAAGTGGTTCGCGCGTGTGTATTTTTGTGTGTGTATGTGTATGTGCGTGTGTGTGCCAGCGTCGTGTACTCGTTGTGGATGAGCGGTGGAATCGTGCTCGATCAAGCAGGATGCCGGCAAGGTCCGAGCATCGGCAGGGTAGAAATGTGCGCCATTTACCTTATCCTACTCATATCCTTGCGATGACGCACGACAATCATCTGTAAATATCGTCACATCGTAACTACCGCGCCACCTGCATTCAATCATCCATCCTGGTGGTAGCAGCCTGGTGGACGGGTGGGGTACCATTTTGCTTGCTGTCTAGCTTAGAACTAAAACCCTCCTCCTTCCCGGAAAAGGTTTCGGTGCTTAGTCTGTCCGTCTTGCCTTCGACTTTTCACCGGTTGGGCCTGTAACACAATCGTATCCAGCGCTCATTACGGTGCTATTGCAGCAAAGTAAACAAAAAAACAAAATCAACAAACACTCTCACAAAACCATTTTAACAAACTATCATATCATAAAGCGCGGACTTAGCAACGTACTTGCATGCAGTGAGGCTCGGTTTCTTTACAATCCGTTGGAAGGCAACGATCCACCGGTGGGGAAAATCCCTACCGCCAACACGAGCAGCACAGGACGCGACCAACGAACGTTTTCGCGCGAAAACGCGGAAAGACGCCCACATTGCATTGACGCGCCCTCTAGCGCCCTCAGTACCATCATCATCCTGTGAGTGTAACGCGCGCGCGTGACGTGACCATTTTTGCCCATCTAATACTCCGCCATTTGTGACGTACGGCCTTCCCTCCGACTGCAACTGTTTGGGAAAATGCTTAAACATAAGAGGAATGCAAAACCGGTACGTTGAAATCCCTCTCTTGCTTGCTCACTCCCGGTGCTGCTACCCCACCCCCCCCCTCCCCCCTCGTGTTGTAGTGCTAACGTTGTAGTGTGTAGTGCGTTGTCTCGCTGTGTAACCCTATCGCCCGCTTCCTCTTTTATTTCACACCCCCAATACACCCTGTCTTTCGCACGGTTTCGTTTATAATTCCCACCAAGCACCAAGTCACTTCAACAAATCCCCATCCGCACACATATGCAGCCGAGAAAGGGAAATGAAAAGTATGGTTCCAACGGGCAAACCAACATCCGCAGATTTTAAGCACAACTCTTCAGTGGATTGCTCTGCACCCGCTAATATATGGTTCTGCTGGTGTTGATGCATTGCCGTAATGATTTCCTCTCGAATACTCACTTTGTTTTTTATTATTTTTTCATAGCACAAGTGCGCACTCGTTCTGCATCTCGCACTGCATTCTATGACAACTATGAAAAGGGTTTAATTTTCCATACACTTGCCTCATAAAACGCTGTGTGGTTCCCCCTCCGTGTTAGGCGTATAAAATAATTCGCAGAAAATTTACCTTTCACTACTCACAAGCAAGTAATCACTCTGGAGTAATATGAAGTAATGGGACCGAGCCGAAGTAAAATGAAGTCCATTTCAGCTCATCAGTGCAGTGCACCACCAGGCGTCTCCATGTGGGTCTGACATTGAACCCGCACAGCTCAAAGTCCCTGCCCGATTTGGCACAGTGGAGCAGCAGTGTTTATTTTGCTTTCCAAACACGTGTGTGAATGTGATATAGTGGCAATGTTTATTCGTTCGTTGAGATTCTGAATAGATGTGATGCAATTTATTTCATACCATGACGGGTTGTGTTTATGCGTACAAATATTTTTCCATTTCATTAATGGTAAACAACCATTCAACTAGTTGGGTGTTTCTAATGGATTGGGATTAAATCACTCGACTTAAATATTTTTTAAGGCCTTAGTGAAACTTTGTGATTAAAATCATGTACAAAATCATTGGACAATATTTCTAATCTGCTACATTTATTAATTGCAAAGTAAGCAGATTTTTCATAGTAATAAAACGTCAAATATAGCGCTAGTTTCAAAATGCAAACAAAAGTTGAGGTAATAAAATGTGCTTGAAAATTCAATATAATTCACAACAATACATTAAAATAGAATATCAATTGTAATGTTGATATTGTTTTTGTTTCGCACTCTCGAACCGCAACCACCGGATCATTATTGCCATTTTAGGGAGAGCGAAATCAATCGATATAATATCCCGTTCGGAACGACACGGTGGTAGCCCCGTGGGAATGCTAGTTACATTATTCAAGCGTGCTTTCTTTCCCACCTGCCCCACGGGCAGCGGGAAAATATTGCACAAAAACTGTCGGCTTTCCTCTTTGTCTTACGGTTTAATGAATTATTCACGACGCAAGTAACCGTACCGCCACCCGCGGTGGGATAGGTCCGAGAAGCTTAAAGACAAACACAGGCCTATAGCTTTACCCCCACAAAGAGTCCCATCTACAACAGCTCCACTTCGTGATGGTTCTTGGAAAAGTCACTTCGCTTCAAGTGTCGATATGGGCCGGACGGTCACAGAACGATCCTTCCTCGGGACCTGTTGCGCTGGACTGTTTTGCAACAGCGGCCGTTTGAATGGCTTTGTTTTCTCGATCGATTCTGACGTTTGTTTGTGAGCCGATTGTTCCACTTTTGAAAGTGAGATTGATTTTGGTGAAGGATTTTTTCATTTTCTTTCTGGTGTTCGAGCAGCTTCGAGCGAAAATACATTCAATCAATTTCGTGGTGCGGTGAAGTGAAGCCTTTGTGAATATGGGTAAGCGTTTGTGTGGCGACGATGCCCTACCCGATAGCCTTATCGGGCCTGCCGGCAATCTGTTTGACTGATGAATTGATGAACCGCGTTGAGGAATACTGATAGGTCTTCCATTGCCACCTTCTAACAACCGTGCTCGTCCCCACGGGATGGGTAAAGAAAAACCAACAAAATGGTTGTTTCGATTCAACAATGGATACGTTGCGAAATAGTGGCAAATTATTAACAACCGCAGAGATTGTGTGTTTAAGGACGGCCAGAAATATGACCAGTTAGTGGACCTGCCAATGGGGTGGCTTATTGTTGTTGTGCCTTAGCAACCGTCAAACGTGCCACCAGCTCAAAACTGGACCATTGAGTGCGGTTCCCTCCCTCGCTGTCCCTTTTGCGGTTCGCTTTTACCGAGGCGAGAATGTGGAAAATCGTTTGTAATCCTTCTGGCCATGTTTTAATTACTGCCGTTCACAGCCCAAGGGTTAGAACGTGTAATTAAATGGATTTTTTTTTCTTCTGCTGTGCTAATTTGATGAGATTTTTCACAATGGTTGGCACGCAGTATGATGTTTTGAGTTGGGCGCTGATTCATGTTCACTGCAGTGTTGTGGTTTGTGGCGGGAGTGATGAGTGGTTTTCGGACCTTGGTTGTGGGAAGAAATCAATCGTTCGAAATCATTATTCCAGCATGAAGGAACAGGTAATTACATGCATGAATGATGGAAGACTAGAATATGTCACGATAGAAAAAAAAAAACGATTATAGATAAGAAACAAATTTTTTCATAGCAATGCAGTATTATATAAATGTATCTCAAAATGTAGGACAAATGTGTTGATGTAGCTATACTATAATTGCAATCAATATGAATCAGAAACATAACAAAAAATAGCAGTTAAAAGATTCAAAAGGAATTTAGACCACGAAATCATAAGTAATGAAAATTCATTCTCATAAACATCTAAGATAGATAGAACTGAATTGCTTGCTAGTAACCTATGTTCTAGCTACTCCCAAATCTCTACCAGTACTGGCACGAAACTGTTTTGCTCTACTTATCAGACCAAAGTCACACAATTTCATTGTCCAATACTTTCCCGAACTAATCACGCACCATCTGAAGGGAAGTTATTTGTCCCAAACTTACCGATTGGATCGCTCCAGTCACATCAATGGACGTGTCAAACTTTGCTCGCTGCAAGCGGTCGGTTGCACGAAAACTTTCCATCAGTGATGATCGAACAAAAGTTCTGTCACACGCTAATAGCACAACGAGTGTGAACGTCTAGCGGTTTTTGTGGGAGGGTGAGAAAGAATGTAGCCAGCTCTTTAATTGACATCGTTTTCGTACAGTGAGCTTGGGCGCCGGAAAGTTTTGCAAATGCGGGATCTGTAAGGCAAGCTGACGAGCTGAAGAATGGTTTTCGATTAGCGCCCGGTCCCGTTTGCCACAATTAGCGTCGTTGCAAGCGTGCGTTGTGGAAAGTTTAGTGAGTAGTGTAACTCTAGCGTTTTTCTTCTTTCTTGCTACCATCAAACACTAATGTTCATGCATTAGAGAGGCGAACGGAGAGCTAACGAATGCACTGCACCATTTCACTAGCTGCTTGAAATCTTTAGTCTTTTGTGTTTACCCTCATTGATTCGCAATTTGTGTTCTCTTTGATGCTGCACACACATCCGCACAAGCTCCACCCACTGCCTCTTCTTTCAGCGCATTTTCTAACCACTGTTTTCCTCTTTCTCTCTCTTTCTCTTTCTATATTTCCGTTTATGCTGTTTTTTTCTATCTCTTCTAACTAACTTCTTCTGTGCTGTCACGCTATCTTAACAAAAACCCCTCGTTTTCCAACCAAATAAACATAAAATCACAATTTTACAACCCTTTCAACCTCTCTGAACCTGTATGTCCACATGTTGTTTCAAATCCCGCCTAACATCCACCCCACCCGTTTGTTTTCGTAAAATGCTCTGTACGTATTTGATAATGTGTTGTGAGTGTTTCGCTTTTCAAATTCCTATAATTCAATGGTAAACACGCTTCGGGTTTCGTTAATAAATGAAATTGTTTTTAAAATCATGCTGTCAAATGTAAACGAAACAAACTTTGTTTAAACAATAATGTGACTCGCGATGATAATACGAATAATCTCACGAATAAATTGCTATAATGTTGATGGAAACGATCGGGCACTTCGATATTGCAAATAATGTTAAACAAAACCACATTTAAACAATCGGATCGAAATAAAAACAATGTACACACACACACACACGTATACACTACCATACAACCCCACCAGATACAAGGAAAACTAGGATGGGGTTTGCGGAAGATCTGCTTAGGATTGATAAATATCACCGTGCCAAGGGTAAGTCTTGCCGATCTAACTGTCCGTTTTAAAGACTTTGCGATTATATGTACTGCTTATGGCTTTCATTTAAAACATGTTTTAGGTTTTTTTGTTGTAAAATTGTAATATTCATTTATATATTCGCTATTGCGTACTGCACGTTCGATACATGTTTTATTGTTTAATCTGGTGTAAAATTATATTATGTATGGCATTTTCTGCTCTTTATTATTATGTTCCGTATGCTTGATCATATGAAATAGACAGTTGTTGAGAGCTTTATAAAGTTTGCAACGGTTTGTTTTTATTGTAAAATAGCTGATAAGTGATACTGATGATCCTGATCCTGATGATACGCTAGAGCTGTGATCACATAGAGCTACCTTCTGCTTAAATTTGGAGTGAAGAAATAAAATCACCAAATTGATGCTTTTGCGTCCTTTATTCACAGTTAACGTTAGTTACCGGATACCATAAACTCCACCGGAATGGTGCATAAATATTGCTCGTATGTTTCACGCCCGCATGCCTTGGCAATGGTAGCACAATTGCATTACCACCATTTGGTTCCGAATATTTCCCTACCCCACCACCCTATCACCGTCTCGCGCAACACATTGATTTAACGCGTTTGGCGCTTTGGTCGTGATTCTACACTGTCCACAATTTTATGCTCGTATTAAATTTAAATAACACACGATAAAATGAAGATGACGAACGACATTTTTTTCCCCACCTCTGATGTCATCTCACGGTCGTGGATGCTGTAAAAGCATCAACATCCGAAGCATTGAGGTGTTATATTGGTATGGGAATGAATTATGCAGACGCAGTGCCCGTCGAGGGTTTCGGGCCAAATGGGCGTATACCTTTGGCGAAGGAGCGAACATGGGAAAACTTAGTCCCAGCGAGAATGATCAGAAATGTATGTTTTTTTTTGTTGTTGTTGCTCTACATTTTGCATACCATTGGACCGTGGTCGCGATGACAGCCTCACATTGCAGTGGGCTGTTGGTGCGTGGTAGATTCCCCGACCTAATGATAAAATTCCCCCACGGGGGATGGCTGGCTCAAAATTCTGGGGTGTGTGTGTGTGTGTGTGTCCGAGATTAATAACGAATTTTCGGGTAGCAGTCCCGTGTGGTAAACAAATCCACCGTCAAAGCTCTCGGTGGTCCAGCGCTAGAGGTTCAGCATGAACCCGAATCCCGGTAAAGAGCATCCGGGAGCCTAGTGCGTGGAGCGAAGCAGTATGAATAAATTGTGAACTTCCTCGAAATGTGATTTCCACTACCCCGGGTGGACCGACACACTGGCACTTGTAGCTGTGGGAAGGAGAAGGGTGGCAAGCTTTTTTAGCTTTTTTCGCTCAGTCGGTATAGGTAGCCCGTGTAAGTGGGTCGGATGAGTGTAGTTAGTTTTTCGAGGGGTGGTTGGTAAATTATACCTACAACTTTACGAACCACCAAGTGTGCCTGGTTAGATGTTGTGCTGCAAATAAATGATGGTTGAACTTGTGCTTCAAATTTGCTGCCAACGGATATATCACTGCCAACGGCAGGGTGGGAGGAATTTGGCTTGGCAAGTGGAATGCAAATGAAATTCGTATGCTACTCATGCTATGAAGACTTAATTCATCTTCAACTACACGTTATTGGTTAGATTGGTTAGCAATGTTTTCAAGCAAATTGAAATAAAAAAAAGTATAATTATGTAGTATTTTAAGAGCTACATATTGTTTTTTACTTTCCCTGAATGCTGACCCAAAAGCATATCTGTGTGAAGGGCTTGCTTGTTTATGAAAGTCACGCGAATATGAAACGTTGTTATTTTTTTTTCTTCTAAACAATTGCTTTCAACACATTCATTCTCGTGCCATACGTGCCCGGTAGGTTCAGTGCTGCGATCGACAGTATGCCACTTTATTCACGCCAATGAATGATGTTAATTGTTTGCGTCACAAACACCATTTAACAAAACATATCAATACCATGAAAATCGCTTTTGTTTTTGTCAGTTCCTATGCGCTGTCAAACCATGTGGTCGTTAGCCCACCAACATTTGGATGCGATTGGCTGTGGTTTTGATTATCGCTTGGTGAAGTATGCCCGTTGAGTGCGCATCGGCCGATCATCATTGACAGGGGCCACTCATACCATCATACCGAATCGATCGTAACGATGAAGCAGAGCGCTACAAAGCGGTTTATTTTTGTTCCGTGAACTCAATTGTGCCCCGATGGGCCGTGAGTGTTTCCGATGGTCGGGCGCTGGTGTGTAGTGTGTGGTCAGCTGTGGTTAAGTGCGTTTAGGGGGTGGTCGTTTCGGCGTGTCCGAATTGGTATGGGACTGCGTCCAATTTGTTACGCGCAGAAGTGTAAAGCAAAATGCCTCAATTGGTGGCTATCTAGTGAGAAGGGAAAATTCGTATATTGTAGGTTGGCGTGTAATGCTCATTTGAACTTTCCAATATGAAACAAAATGTATTGAACATAGTAGAAAAGTACTCCAAATTTACATAATACGGGAATACGTCTATCCAATCTCTTCGAAACCAAATTTAGGAACGCTTGTTATCAATTATTTTGACTCAACAGTACTGTCAACACTAGCTTGCGGCTGCCTTTATTTACAAACGAATTCATTGTCCGATTGCTTCACGACGCCACGTGCATCGTCGTGCGCGGTGGTGTTGGTTCAAGTCGTACCAAAGCCAAACGAACACATAGCCAAAGGGTGGCTATTAAAATTTCTAATCAGTAAACACACGACAATACAGCGCAAGAAGCAGCTGGTATTGGATGTTTCACAGTATTTGTCCCAAACGTGGTGACTTTCTCCTAGCTGTGAGCGTTTCACGCACGCAAGTTGTCGATGGCAAATGTGTTGTCTTGCGGCAGTGCTTGGTGTAAATATATCTAGTTGAGACTTTAGTTGTTTGTGATGTTGAAACTGGTGCGTATAGTATGATCATAACTGGTTGTATTACTATTTCGAAGCTGCAATAGTGAAGTTACGGTTGTTTGTTGTTGCTGCGTGGTAAACAGAGAGTTAAAATCAAAGATAGTGTCTGCATGAGTGAATGTGATTTTTGAATTCAATTTCGATTTCGTTTAAAAACTTTGAGAAAGTATTGAAAATGGTTCAATAGCCATACATGAAAATGTCAGAGTGCTTTAATAACATGTTTGAATATAGACCTTTGCTAGGTTTCAAGGTAATTTCATATAAATGCTATTAGATGGTAATTTATTTTAAGGAACATTATGCTGTACGAAACATTTTAAATCATAAAAAGCGGTACATGAAGAGAAAAACTATTTTGTGGTTTAAGAGTTTTTTTTTCATTTTGTCAAGGTTAAGATGCCGTCAAATGAACCCCAGCATGGAACGGTTTGACACTCCTGACTTGAGGTTGGTGTGTGTGTGTGTGTGTGCGAGACAAGTTACGTTCACCGGCACAATATCGGGAGATAATTTAACACATTTTAGAGTCATGCACACTGTACCCGTGCTGAAGTTTTATCTGTAAAGAGTAGAAAACATTTATCAGCCTAACATCGGTACAGACGATGTGATAACACATCGTAATACAGGTTCACGGCAGCTGCATATAGCTGGTCTCTCTGAGTTTAGTTTCCCGTTGCTGCCGTTTGAAAGAGACGTATACAACGAGTGTTGCGCGGAAAAAAAAGTTTGTTCGTTGGTTGGTGTGGTGGTGTACTGACCGCAGTTCGTTCCAGTGGTTGGTTTATTGTGATGTTGTAATATGTGTTAAGGGTTTTTGAAGGAATGTGTTCCACTGACCAAGTGGGTGCAGTGTACGTGTACGAGTGCAGCCAATGAAAGAGAAAAATTATATTAAAAGTTTTTACGCTCATAAAACGATTCCATCGCAGCAGGAAAAGTAGCAGCAGCAAAAGCTGTTGCGTGGCTGCAGGTCGGAGAAAAAGCGTTTTCTCCAACCTCGCTACCCAACCAGTGGCAGCACGTGCGCTAGTAATGAGAGTGATGTTATCGTTCGTGCTACACCTTTTTGCCGTACAATGAAACAAAGGGATAATGCATTTATTCGTCGCAGCAGCTCGCCAGTGCTGCTTTCCGGTTGCCCCATTAGCATCTGGATTATGCGTCCTTTTAACAGGAGCAACTGCTGCCGAGCAGAGCAACGCAAAAACCAACGCTGCGTGTAGTTGGCTGGCAGTGCTGTGCTGGCCGGTTACGAAAAAGGGAACTTCCATCAAAAAGTAATGGCACAACTTGTTTTCTCCCGTTGGCGATGCCTTGGTGACGTGAAAAAAAAATCTTATGCACTCTAACTACGGGCTGAAATTACTATCGTGGGGGTGGATATTTCTTTCACAACTACTGCTTATATTTTACCATCTCACGCCATTTTACTTCAGCATTGCTTGAAGGCATCCGTCAAGTGCAAATTTATGGCCACCGACTGTGCACTGGATAACTGGAGCACGCATGAAAAAAATCACAAAAAAGTGGGTTGCTTGAAGTCGTCTCGTGGACACCGGTTGAAATATGGCAACCGGTTGATAATCTCAGGCAGGGAAGCGCGATAAGCCATAGCAGAGGATGCAGATCGGGAGATGAGGTGGGCTGCTAGTGAAATTATGTTCATTACCGTCTCCAAGAGAAGAAACCTTGCGATCACCAGCCGCAGCATTCAAGTATTTAGAGATTCAGTGGAGCAAATGAACGCGTTCGTTTAAGCCTGTTCTTTGGGATATGTTTCAGTGCAGTAAGCGTGTAGGTTGGCTCAATGTTACTGAGCTAGTTGTCGTTTCATCAGATCGATTCTGCCCAGGTCCGCTAGGACTAGCATTAAGAAGAGAGCCCAATTATAGTGTAGTAAATGGGGTTGTATAGACACGCGGTTCGGTTTTCACAGCTTCTAGCGAAGATTTTGAACGACGTCGAGAGGGGTGACGCATGTGGGGCAGTCACCGATGATAAATTATCTCAGCAATCATCGTGCACGTGCTGTCTCAGGAAATGGTTTCTTCTTTGATTAGACTACACATCGTAAGAAGATATCATGGGGGGAGATCAACATCCAGTAGCATGTGCGAAGGTCGAACATAGAATGTAAAGTTTTTGAGGTTAAATTGATGTTACACGTGGGGGTAAATGCGGTTGACTGACTTTACGAGTTGTGATTGCTTCAATTTGGGGGTTTTTTATTCAATCGAGCAAATTGGAGCTATTTTTCATAATTTTGTGCTATAAAGTGAACTATGCTACACAAAAAGCAATGTTGCTCATAATTACGATCATTATATGTAATCTTATTGGAGATACACTGTTTTTATGGTTTCCTTGGTAACGGAAAGTTGATTTAAGTATATTTCAAGAAACTCTTTTTAATATAAAACAGTAACTCGTTTTCTAGCTGACTCATTTGTTTTAGTAAGAATGTTATTCTTTCCGTCTTTTGGTCCTCCATTGGCTTAATTCATTTAAGCTTAGTAGATGCAGCAATTGAGTCGTGTAGGTATTTGCTGTATGACTCACAGTATCTAGATACGAAGTGATACTAAAGTACATTAATGGCTTTAAAAGGGCAAGTTGTGGCGGGCACAATACATTTAAAGACCTGCACACGTTTGAACGTTGTCAGGGCTGGGCAACTTATGAAATATAATAGCTCCAACCTTTATAGATCTTGATAACTGACAAGACCTAAATAATTGAACATTGTTTTTAATACTTAAATCAGCCCTTTGCTATAAACGTTTTATAAAAGCTCCCCTTTTTTGTAATCAATTTGACTTCCCTGGCCACTGGACCATTCTCAAATCATTTTTCCGTATCCGAATGATGGTGCAAGAGACCATCGGTCTAGCTTACGGTACTAACTTGTCACCCGTTGTGTTCCGGTCCATTTAGGTGTTCGTTTTTTTTTGTTTTTTGCTGGGTTGCGGGTAGGGTGGGATTTATTTCTGTTTTCCTTCATTTTCATGCTCTGCTACCATGAATGGTGAGCCGAGCTTCCCGGTTTTGGCTGGCCTAAATTAGGATGAATTTTCCCCTGCACCCAGTACGCTTAATGAAGTCGTAATTACTGCGTAATGTTAAACACATCCGACCGTTACGGGGCGGGCTATCTTTGGCGATAGCAGATTAGAGCCGGTTCCCGAGGTGGCTGTTCGTTTTCGGTCCGTAAATCGGTCGGTCCGTATCTAAATTGGTATCGCGTTCGGTCCCGGTGCCTGGGAATAATGGGAAGGTATCGTTTTGCCGCTGTAGGTTTAGGACGACAGGCGGAGTTTGTCTGTGTGTGTGTGTGTTTTGGCAGCAGTCGGGACATTTGCAACAGTGCCGATGTTGATGCTGACCAGCAGCCCCAAAGTGGCCAGCGGTGTGTGCGTGTGTGTAGTATGTAGAGTGTGCTGTGATTGCTAATGCTCGTACGGTCATCGTTCTTCTGGGAAAGTTGTGCACCATTCTCTCGTTTTCCCTCCCCCACCCGTACAGTGTGCGCTTGACCGACGAGCACGAAAATGTTGAAAGAGAAAATGGAAGTAAAATCGAAGAAAAGCTACCTCACGGACGACCCGAAACATGCGGCCCTGCTGCCAGTGTTGCGCGAAAAGCTTCGCACGCTGCAATCCTCGGATCCTGCGGCAACGCCACCACTGTCACCGTCGCCACCGCCACCGTCGCTTTACTTCGAAAGCTCGTCCATCTCGTCGCGTTCGTCGATTGTGGAACCGTTCGATTTGAACGTGGCCTCGCTGTACCAGGTTTTTCACGTGAAGGTAAAGATTTTGCGATGGTATTTTTGTTGTTGTGCGGGTGGCTTGCTAATGGAAAGGGAGTGAGGGCAGGAAAAGGAAACAAAAAAATAATGCTTTAATAAATGACACCGTGCAGAGACTCCGAACGATGTTGGTGCGACCGGTGTATGTAAGTGAATTTTCGGGAGGGTGCCGGGCTGGCAAAGATGATTTCATTCAATATTCACTCTAATTTTCATGAACTGTTTGCATATTTGTATACGGTTGGTGTGCTGGTAGTAGAGGCTGGTCGTGGAAGCAAAGGGATTTCTTTGCTGGTAAAGTGTAACTCGTTTGCAGGTGTAGCTTGAAATTGAAAAATAAAACTTTTACCGCAAACAGTTGTGGAAAGGGAGCAAATGAATGTATCTACGGTATGCAAATGTTGCTTTTGTTTTGATTAATTTTAAAGCACAACATTGTGGATACACTGTGTCGGTGGATTGGGCTACAGGTCATGTGATGAATAAAATTATTCGTTTTCATACTGTATAGTTTTTAAATTTCCAATTTCTAATTATTTTTTATCAACGTCCCACAATAAGTGGAAATAGTATAAAGTAATCGGGTTGCCTTGGGAGCAAACATCTTAACTCTTCCTGCAGAGTTTGCGTGGCTATTGCAAGTGTCAATGTATAACTCAAGTTGATTAAAAAGTCTTTGTTAGAGCTGGCAACGCTTGTCTGCAACGTTGGATGTCGTGCTAGGATTTTCGCGAGTTATTTTTAACCAGGTTTAGGTACGCCCCCGCATGGAATCCCAATTGGATGGGATGCCATTGTAGTACTATAACCGTTATTGTGAATGTTATCATGCTGCTAGAGCATTATTGGGAAACGCATAGAAAAATGGTAGCAAATAATGTAAACGACCTGTAGAAGTGTCCGCTTTTCGTTCGTTTTGAACTGTCCAAAATGGTGTAGGGTGGGTGGATTTGAATATGTTGTTCAACGGCTTGGCAGATGATGCCAGCGTGTGCCTTTGAACAACATGCCGGCGTCGACAGTGATTCAATCAATGGTAAATACACTCTGGTGGCAACTTAATTTCGTCGATTCGCTTTATTTTGCTAGCGTTTTGTAGGGCGGTTTCATGCCGGCTGTGGGGTTTCAAAGCTATTTCCACTACAACGATGAACGGCTCCGTTCTAGGGGGATTGCTGCAAAACGGCTTTCGATTTGGGGTAGCTGTGTGCGAGGCGTGCAAAGCCAATTTGGAAAACATAAGCGCCTAATATGGTTTGATCGTTACTGTTAACGTTTCATTAAATGATTTACGTTTGTTTTGGCCGGATATGTTTTCGTGTTGCTGTCGATGCTTCAGTATGCGTTTGAAGTATTTTTTTTCTAGTAAAAGTTCAATTAGTGAATTTAGTAGTATACATTTATTATGCAAAATGTAATTATATAAAGCAAGTTGACTACTAGAGTTAGCGCTTTGGAGAATGATTGATTTTATTAATTTCTATTGTTTAATTTTTCTTCCTCTTTCGTGTACAAATTTGAAAGTTTTACATAGTTTTTAACATCAATGATATTACAAAATATGTATAATTAAGTGCATGCTTTTAAAAGTTGGAAATCAATCTATCTTGAACAAGGCTATCTTGTAGAAATGAGCTTATATTATTGTTGTTGTGATGTCTTATTCTTGTCACTATTGGCTTACCAACACAACATTCCCTACACGAATTGGCACTGAAACGTAAGTTAGCTTGGCTATGAGCAAAGATCAGGTAAATTAATAGTTTGTTACATACTCAATCCAACAGTTCCTTTAAAACTATAACGATTGGCTTAGAACAATAAGCATTACAAATATCATTTAGTAGAATCCATAAAGTTGTGAAAGTAAAACGAACACTGTGAATATAATAACAATAAAAATAGTGATAAACTTTATTTGTTTTTAATTATCATTATCTTTAGATTCTTACCGCTATTTAACTGTATCATATAACTTATATGCATTTTCAAAGATAAAGTATTTTCAAATATGTTTCTTAAAACAGTTATCAATCACATATACTTAAAAATCCGCATTAGTAAAACGACTGATGTATGTTGTGTCAGAGATAAAGTAAAATACCAAAACAAAAAGCATCAAACCTACTTAGAACACAGCACACAACATGTACGGTCCTTGCTTGAAGCACGTACCGCTAGTCACATCCACATACGGTTATGGTTTATGTTTTGTTGTTTTACTGCAAATAACTGGATCCGGTTTCCGGCAAATGGCGCTGCGAAAAACTATCGACATCGACCTCGTGTCTGCTCGTGTGGGAGCAAGTGTATGCGATTCTTGCTCGGGCGGCACGGTACAGCCATTTTCGGTAGCAGACAGCACGGAACGCGTACATCACAAGGGGAAACGTAAAATAAAAGCCATATTTTATGCAGTGCACTCAAACACAGTGCTGCTCAAAACACACAGCTTCAAGCTTTTGCATCCACACGCGCTAGATCACGTCCTTCCCGATGAAGGCATGCACAAAGGAGCAGCTGCACGATGCGACCAAGCATTAATGCATGCAGCGATACTGCGACAGTACGGAAGAATGCAGCTTCGATAGTTGCGATGCGCGAGCCGACACCCACTAGCTCAAGGCGGTACATGTTGCATGCATGTTATGTTGTAATTGAATAAGTTTCATCAAAACGAATCAAATGCGCGATTGCGCATTTTAGACATTCCACCTGGTGTGCAGCTAGACGCCCAGCCAGCCGATGTCCGGTGTGGTGGATCGGTGCTCGACATGATGATGTGCAGATGCAGATTGCTCTGGAAGTGCACGTACGGCAAACGGGGTCGCTAACGAGTCCGCGCAGCAGGATGTAGCCCCGTGGTGTGTGTGTGTGTCTGTGCGCGCGGGTGGTATGTGTGTAAATAGGCACGTTCGCAGAGCAGCTGCATCTTGATGATAAACGGTTGCTACGTACATCGCCGCATGCAGTAATTGTAGAAGCAGATTCAATTTTGCACCGGCTCTGTACTTGCGTGATAGCTTTTCCTTTATACCAGAGACGTTTGCGTTGCCTTAGCAATATAGTGTGGTAAAAGTAGTAATCGCAGTAGTAGAGTTAGTAGTGGGCGCTGTAATGAAACACCGACCTGGCGTAATAAAAGAAAAACGATTATGACGATGTCATCGCACATTCTGCAGGCTCGTGCTAGAAAACGCTTCCTAGATGGCATCACAACAAATGAAGTGAGCTGTTTAGTGTACATTGTGTTATTTATTGGTTCAATTTGAGTCGTCAGATACACACAGTGCTGAGTTAGCTGCACTATACGTTTAAATGCATTCGACATTAATCGTTGGATATTTACAGCTGTATAAAATAAAGTGAAGCACGAACAAACTATTAGCACCATTGGGATGTAAATATTTGACATTTCTGACCTTAAATAAAATAATGTTTATCTCTTCCTTCAGCAAACTTCAATACCTCTTGAAGGACAGCTTAACATTATATAACTGCACATGTCTAATGTTGAAGAGTCTCTCTTTCTTTCTTCTCTCGTTCTATCGTATCATGTGGATGGATCTAACAACATCGACACACATATCACAGCGCACCGCACGCAGCTGGATCGAGGCAAATTTTCAAAAGCGGGAATGTATAAAATTTGTACCAAGCCCTAGAAATGAGGATATGTAAGTATTTCTTGTAAATAATATTCAATTTTGGAACAAATTTGCCGATAAATATTGCTCTTCCGATAAATATAAATGAATTAACGCTATCATACTTACAAGCTTAAAGTGAACTATTTGTGGAGCAGTGAGTGCGTGCCACGGTAAAACGGTCATTCAGTTACTTTATCTAACATTTAATATTCTAATTACGTTCAATTAATCCTTTCCGTTAATAATTTTGCGCAATCAGCAAAGCGTGGCGTTATTATTTGCGTGATGTAAATATTTTCCTTCAAATATGCATTTCCTCGTCGCGTTTGGGCCGTGCTGCAGCCCATGAATGATAGCACTTTTGTTTGCCAAACTGCTTCATCGAACGAGCAGCAAATAACTAGTTCGCTTGTGAAAGAGCATACAAACAGTTCAGGAGGAAGTCAAGTGTACAAATACTGTGCCGCCCGTGTTAGCGAGCAATGCCGGGATGTTTTTATGAGTTTGACCTACTTTCGGGCGAGCAAACGTTTAGCACTTTCCTGGGCCGAAAGGTGACCCAGAGCAGGCGTGACCTCGGTGGTCCGCCGTGCCAAACTGCTGACTCAACCTGACACAGCAAGGTCGGTTATTGCAAAATCGATAATTTTTGCCGGGAAAAGTCACCCCAAGGCGGTGTGGGCTACCGAAACGAAGTCTAAGGCGCTTTGAGTAAGGAAGGGAAGAAGGAATGTAAGTGCATTTGGTCCATTCTGTTGGATGCGCAGGTTGGGCAGTTGTATTTTTTGTGCTTTAATTATGGCACTTTTTTATGCTTCATAAAGATCGAAGAAGGATTGGTTTTATTGTTGCTTTGCGAGATCATAAGATTGAATGTAAATATTATGACTGTCTGAAAACTGTGTTTTTTTTTGTTGATAAAAATATCTTGCATGTCTAAACAATAAAACAAAATAAATTAAATGTAATTTCCCATGGGGTAAGTGATGATATTTATTTCCCCTGAAGCCGTCGGTAACACGGTTCGTCGCTTTTTTATCCGAACTTTCCCGCCGAATTAAATCAGCACGATTATCATCGGTAATAAATGGCATGAAAAATAGCTCCCCGGGGAAAATATCAACGGGCATCAACGATAGCCCATTAGTCAGGTTCAGGATGGTGTGCAACACACCGACCGAGATAGAGCTAGAGACCATGTGGCCTCGAACGTTTTAGAACTTTCCTGACTGGAGTTCAAATTGTGAAGATCTAATTTTTTTTTGTCGTAGGTACGTGTGTGTGTGTGTGTATTCATGGTTGACCAGGTCTGTGTAGTCGTTGTGGAATTGATGGATGATGTTGAGAGCTGCATGAACGCAGCAACAGCAGCAGCGACGATGAAAATTTATTCGACCATTTGAAAGGGTCCCGTATTGAAAGCGTCCCATGGGAAAATTATCTCGGCTGAGCTTTTGCCTTTTACGTGATGGTACTAACTTTATCATTTGCTTTCAGACGAGCGAGATGTGTATCGAACGCTTTGCTTGAGTGAAGTTTTAGCACACCTTAAAGGGCCGCTTTAAGGATAATGGAGGTGCCCGGTGCTTCGTAGAATTTGCTTCGATGAAATTGCGGATGATTTTTCTCTTGCTAATGTTAAACAACTGATAATAGTATTATTTTACTGCAAGACCTTTTGAAAGTGTGTTTTTTTTTAATTTCATTCATTATTAATGGTGCACAAATAAATAACAGAGTTTTTTTTGTTTGAATGTTGCGGGGATAATGGAGGCGCCTAGTAGTCTCTTTACATCTAGTTTAAAAGTGTTATCTATTTCACAAATTGTACAAATAGTCATGCAACATAAAATCGTTCGAAGCGTACAAGTAGAATTGAGTACAGAGCTACGCTTTCCGCCTCTCGCATTGATGTGGAAGTTTTCAGTTGGCTTGAGGCCAAATATCTTCCGATTGAACTTTTCACATCAGCAAGAGAATGTTTGATTTGACTAATGAACAATCCATTATTCATTTAATATGCTTGCGTATGGCAGACGTCTTGCCGAACTTACAAAACTCTACCCACCAACCAATATTGATTAAACACTCGCACACTCTTGCTGAATCACTACCTTCCAACGGTGTAATTGTCTGCGGTGTGTGTTCTATAAAGGTGCGTCAATTAATGAATCTGGTAAATTCTTGAGGTTGTCTTACTCAGTCTTACTTGTCTGATCGAACATGTATGCGTGTAGCGCCATTGGTAACTATTTTCGGATGCAATGGTTGAACGGTTCGGATTGGTTGCTTTTGTTCAGCTGCTGGGCTGCAGGAGGGAAAGTAGTGGGATGTGCATCATTATTTCCATTCCATTTAGTTGATTATTTTAATTCATTCAAAATTTCGTGTACATTCCAACGTGTTATTTTGGTAGGGACGGGAAATGACAGAGCAACAGAAGAAGAAACACAAGGTGCGTTGCGCATTAGCATCTTAATGTGCGGGAATATAAATTGAATTGGTCTCTGCCATGTGGCGGTTTTTGTTTTACAGGGAGCGAGATGATGAAATCACATTTAAAAGCCCAATGGTTGATGAATCAAAAGTAATGATATTTCGCTTCATTATCATTCAAATGAAAATCAAAGCAACGAAAGGGATTTAAATGAGATGCTTTGCATTCGGGAATAATTTATTCTACAACTATAGCGTATTGCTTGATGGTGCTCTAGATGGAAGACATTTAATGTATCGAATATCTTTCAAAGCGTTTGAAATGAGAATAAGTGAAATCGTTTTGACTTGGAGCTTTAGGACTTAAAAAGTTATTTTTTTAATGTTATTTTAATTTATATTTGATTTCTTAGGAATCTACCTATAATGTACATTTGCAAATATTAATTTATTTTAATGAATAAAAAAAGTGAAGCATTCAAAGCATGTTGATCTGGAAAACAATTCCGTTGTAACGTACACTTACCTGAATACACGACACTCTTATCTTCGAGGCGAGAAATTGTTTTTAGGAAACCAACACTGGGGCACTCAAGACATTGCCAACAATCACCGAAGGAAATGAACAGTCAACCAAATTTTTCACTTTTTGCAACAACAAACAACGACTGGATGGAGTTCGTCAAGGGTTTGTGGGCGAACACGAGGCACAAGAAACAAAAAAACAGCGAAATAAAATGAAACAAATGACAGCGAAAACAAAGTTGTGCAGCGCATATCATTCTTATGACAGGATAGAATCAACAGGATTTCCTCGTAAAAGTGTGGTGCAAGACAACGGAGCGGAAGCCTTTTTTCTTCCAAAGCTCCCCAAGAAACATTTCTTAGAACACTCGAGCAAGCTTTCTACCGGAAAGGCTTCAAGCAGCTTGAAGCAAGAGAAGGATTTGTGTTTTGTGATAGTGTTGGTTCGTTTAAAGCGTTGTTTTGAATTGCCCTTCATGAATTGCCAGCGTGCTGTTTTCGTGTGCTATACGTGCAATTTGTCAGCATTTGAAGGGTGTCTTACTCGGTGAGTCAAAGTAAATGTTTTGTTTTATAAGTTTAACAATTCGATTAAAGTATGCTCCACTTTTCTGTTGTTTTATACATGGAAAGCAATTAAGTTTCTACCTTGTATCGAACAGAAAGTGAGATTTGTTTTAGACTGATGTTCAGTTAATCTCTGTTCATACATTCAATACAATACAATGTGACTTTCAACAACGGGGGAAACAAGAAAAATAAAACTTTCCCTCATTTTGAAAAATATGTGCTGTAAGAAGTATTACCAAAAAGCACACCCCACAGACACGAGACCTCACTTAGAAAAGGGGAGTTATGTTTTTGTTTGGTTGCAAAGTTGTTTGCTTTTACCTCCCCCTTTTCCGCCGTCGCCTTTAATGCACTGCTGGCTTTTACACACTTAGCGCTGCTGATCTGGTTCGACTTTAAACGGGGAACCCCTTCGATACCCTGTGGCTAGACTACGATGCCGAAACAAACAAAACAACAACAATGAAAAAAAGTAATCCCACGATTATATTCTAAGGCTGCGAAGGTGAATTGGGTGGAAAACTTTTTCCTTTAGCATTGTGTTTGTACGGATTATGTTGAAAGGATGTTTTCCTCGTGCCTTTTTTGTTGTTCAAAATCACGTTTTATTAGGAGGAGTAAATAAGAAAAAAATGGAAGTGAGGGTTTGTGTTTTGTTTGGGTCGATCTATAGGAATCTTTTTATTATTTAGCATTGTTGCACATTGTTTCAATCGCTGCTGGTGTGTGTTTATTTGATGCTTAGATTCGTTTTTTTTCTAAATTATAACTTTGTAAGCTTGGTGAAAATGGGTTTATTCAGTTTTTTTTTCTAGTCATAACACAGAGTATCTTGATCCTAACAGGATTTTTTATATTAAATATCATAAAATGGGTTTATAAAAGGGATTGTAAAGGATATTCGTGATAGAAATATTTTATTTTATTTTATAGATGTTTAATAAAAAGAAAAAAATGATTTGAGGATACTATCACCTTCAATCTCATACAATCATTCTTAATATTAAATCCTAATAAAAATAGGACATCTCTGGTACATTCAACAAGCGACGGACACTTTCCAATCAACCTCTTCGCTTTCAGTTACATCTCCACAATTGAAACCAAAGATCGTTTGGTGGTTACTGCGGGCGCAATTTGCCGCACTGCACTAATTGTCACAATAATTAATGCATCAGCATTCCTTTCCGGCTGTGTGGCACCCCTGTGTGGCGGGTGGCGGACGAAAGATGAATGATGAAAAGAAACAGAACACGGCCTGTGATATGATGCACACGCGGTCGTCTGCCTCTTGCTTACGCAAGAGATTCGTCGTCTCTCAATTATCAAAAGCGTTTGGTTTAAGTGCGCCTTGGCGGGGCGGTGTTGTGTTGGTGCACCCATGTCGAGTCTCGACCCGTGAACGGTTCACATTCCTGCCGACTTGACTCGAAAGCACTGCAAAATGGTACCGCACACCATCTTAACCAAGTGTGCTCACGTCGGCAAAGGTGTTGAGTAGAAAACTGGAGCATTTGGAGCAACCGTTCGTAGTGTACCTTTTGGCGGGTGGCTTTTTCGCCGACATTTTTTTTTTCTCCCACGGCAGGGCAACACTTTGCACGCTCGGTGTAATTATTGTTGTCCAAGCGACGGACAGGTTGCGAGCGTGCGCTGACACCGTCGACCGTCAAATGGATGTGTTGCTGTAGTGGCACAAGCTGCCACTCTAAGTTATGCCATTTCCAGGGCAAAGTGTGTGCGTGGTAGAGGTAATAGTGGTAGCGTTTTCTATTTTTTTTACATTCGCTGTGCTTACGGTGCGATTATCAGTTAACCAGCCACCACCAGTGCTCGGTTAGTGTTGAGTGTCTCTCCTCCGTGTGGCATGGATCTCATTTTGAGCGGAAGCTTAAAGTTGTACTAAATTTTGGACAGCGCGTTTCGTGCCGTTTTTTCAAAGAAAAGTGAAGCACTACTGTACGATAGAAGACGTGCACGTGGGATTAGTAGCTGGGTCGCTTCGGGGTGAAGTGTTTTGTGCTGTGTAGCAGGAAAAATTGGATGGATTTTTCAGCTTTTCGACACTCACTACTCGGCGAAACATGTGGGTAAGCATAGTAAAACAGGGCTCAAGAACACAACCACACACACTCAATGGACGCTGTCGTGCTGTTTCGCGCGGGGTGAAAAGACAAAAGGAAATGATGGTTTGTCTGGTCGCAACCTCATTTCTTTCAGCAGCGGACAAACAACGAACAAATAATCTACCAACACAGATCTATGTGCTATAGAAGCAAGATTTAGCGCTGAGTATGGAGTTTCTCTGTGTGTGTGTTTTTTAAGGAAAAGGATGAGGCTTAAGACAAGCCATGTCACACGAGGGATTTAATTTCCACTCGCCTCTGTGTGGCTCAGGTCAATAGCCTATGGGTAAGGGATTATATGATTTTAAAACTACCATAGTAATGTGTCATCTTGGGGTTTAAGTTGATTGTCTCATATGTAGGTCTCGTATGGGTGGGCCGAGTTTGTAAGTTGGTAAAGCACAAGCAAACATGATGCTTGGAGCGTCCTTTTATTCCACTTTTAACCCTCTTGTGCTAAGCCGCTCTTCGCTCAAGCTACTCGAGATGTGTACATCCCCTGAACGCGCGTGGGTAATCGCTAAAAAAAACGTTACAAGAGAAATGCTTGACTGATAAAGGCTAAGTTAATGCTCGATAAATGGAGTAACATTTTATGTCATTACCATAAAATTGGTGCTGTGATAATTCTGATTTAAACTGTGTTATAAAGTACACCGTTGCACCAGTGATTGTTGCGGTTTTCGTGAGCATAGTGCCATTAAAATTCATTAAAAATTTCCCTCATAAAAATGATAACACACTACGCTGTAGCTTACACCAACCACCACCACAGAAAAACGCGGAAACGAAAAGTCGTAACTTAGGAAGAAAATCTAGGCGGTACGCGTGGGTAGGGTTGGCAATAAAAAAAA
>KI919324.1:0-35668 GCA_000473525.2 Anopheles melas | reverse complement strand
TTGATGCCACGCTTTTTACTGGCATCTTCTCGTGGGGTGGGGGGGTTTCCCCCTTTTCTCCTTCTCAAGTGTGTGACAGATAAAACCGCCCTAATATCTCACATCATTGAAGGTCATGTGTATGGTTTGTGCGTTTGTGTGTTTGCTTTGGTCACGAGAGACAGATTTTTCAGAAAAGGTGTTCTCGGCATTGTTGAATCCGTTGTGCGTTCCAAGAAAGGTGTAACAAAAGCACAAAGCGAAAACGTCGAAATAGATTTGTTCCGCATTATAAAGAAGTTAATAAATGTATGGCACTATTTCATGTGACGCGGAAAGCAATCTACCCCAAAATGAGACTCATTTTTCCAGCGAAACGCGCTACCTATCGCCGATACAGCCGTGATTATGTTTGCCTCAGGGGTTTGATGAGCCATTCATAAAGCATTCAGCAAAGTAAAAGCTTTCACCTGGACCGGCAGGGGAAAAGGAAGGGGGGAGAGGGGGGGGGAGGAAATATATTTTCCACACACCCAACAACATTCCTGCACGGCGGGGGGGATTTTTTTCTCTTGTCCCGCTTTTTCCGAATCGATTGATCGATGGCATATTTTTCGTCCCGCTTGCTCTCTTCCTGTTTTAGAGACCAACTTGTACCATGATATCTCGTAAAAAAAACCCCCATTCCACGCTTGATGCCGGTGGTCAGCATGATTTTCTTCATTCGTCTCATCCGGGTGGGGGGGAAAACCCCGGGCTAGGTGCTCCCAGGATTCGATGATGTGGTCGAAAGTATTTGAGTTGGGTTCATTGCCATAAAAATAGTATTGAACCGTGCCGGGTCCGGGTGGAAGGGGAGGATCACCGGTAGATTATGCCGGTTTCGAGCGGGCCTGGGCAAAGCACACCGCCCGGATACGAAATACCGGGTCATGAAATAATAGAAAAATCCCTCGAAATAGCAACCTTAATTGAAACGATACGATGCGACCGGCGCCGGCAGTGTCGTCCCGGTAGGGCCACAGGGGAAATGGAGAAATAGCTCGCCACACACACGTCGCCAACGTCGGATGTAGATTTTTGGGTGGGCCTGGGCAGTTGTGGAACCGGACGTTAGCGTTACTGCGCCAGTGCTGTCCGGGAGGAAGGATTGGAATAAAACAATGACATAAAAAAGAAGCCTCGAGTGAGTGTGTGTTTCCGATGAGTCGAGGGACGAGGAAGTGGGTGTACCGGGCGACATTCCATCGTTTTTTATGATGTGTGAATCGAAATGGCACAGGGAAAATAAATGTTCCTTCCCGTCCTGTGCTCTGTGTGTGTATGTGCTTGTCAAGCGAACATTTTTGGGGGATTTTGACGACCAAAAGGAGGCGTCTTTCGCTGACAATGTCTTGAATTGTTTATGCGATCCGTCAAAAAGGGACGGATGTGTGTGATTGTTGTTTGGAGAGAATGCTGGGTAGACTGTTTGTTTGGTTATGCCACCGAGGACCATTTTCTGGCGGTGGAGTTTTGTTCTGTTCGGACTTTTTAACACTTAACAGTTAAAACAGTTCGATTGCAGAGGTTGGCGATCAACGTCTCAGGTGCAAGAAAAGTAGTTGATATACTAAATAAGATTTTCTAGGGACTGTTTAAACTCTCTAGGATTTGTTTTCTTGTATATTTTTTTAGGGAAGATGTCGGTAATTGTCTTTTAAAAAAATCACTATTCTTATTTATATTCCCATTTAAATTGCCCATTTAAATTTAAATTGCCTGATCGTGGTTAAAGGTTGGATATCACCTTCGACCTGAATTAATTTGGTGCATCTTATTTTTGTTTTAAATACACCGTCATTATGCTAGCTCGAGCAAAATTTCCAGTTAAGTGAAAATCTGTTCTAAAATGAATATATTAAGTAAGCCTAGTAATAAAATAATCCCATTGAACCTTTCCAATTCCAGTAGGATTGTATAGGTTCTATTCAATAAATCGTGGAAGAAAGAACTCCACTCAGACTATCAAATGCTCCTCTGAAGCCATCTACTAAACATATCCAAGGACATGCAATTTTGAACCAATTTGACTGCACAATATTGTCAAAGTGTTTCCTGAGCGGAAATAACTAGGATTAGAGGAGGAACTTCTCACTTTATTCAAGAATCATATTTGGTATATCTTGACAAGCACAGATGAACTGAATAGGTTGTGCTGCATGGTGGCAAGACCTACATGTATGTTGAATAAAGCTATATGTACCTTTAAGATTGAATGAATCGCAGTATAACTCAATATGGAAACATTTCACACTTTTCACACTGATTACATGCGATACCGTTTGATCTAAACCTTATTTCTTAAATAAAATGAAATCAAATTTTGAAAGCGGTTGATTCTTTTACAATTTCTATCTTCTTTCATCAATTATTACCCAATTTCGGCACCCAACATTTCTAGCGTTATGAAAAGCGAAACCGCTACCCTTCCCGTTGGGTGCAAGATCGAATTCGCCTGCTAATTATGTTACCAGGGTGCCGAGACGGGCAAAAAGTACGGTTATCGATAATTGAATTCCGGCTGCCGAAGTCAAACCAACCACACCGACCTGCTAACCGAACCGAAATTGCTCTTTCCCCTCATTGCAGATGCTGCTGTGGTCAGGAACGGCGAACCCATCAGGTTTTGGCCGGTTACGAGGCGGGCGTACCGACCGACAGTTGGCAGGCGTCGAAAAACACCCGAGCTCAGCCGACCGACGCGTACGGGACGATCGAGTTCCAGGGCGGTGCCCACCCAACGAAGGCACAGGTAAGTGTGTGTGTATGACGGGGAGCGTAAACCAACAGCTCGCTGAAACGATCTCAAACCCCTGACGAGTCCTTTACCAGCTGGGACGGCGTGTGTGACAGTTTAGTTTTCAATTGTGCTAGCGATTGTGTCCGTTTTCGTCTTTGTGTCCGTTCTGTTCCGTCCGTTCGGCTGGTTTGTTTTCAAAGAGGATTTAAACGCACCCCGGTCGCCTTGTCGCCCGCGCAAAGATCTTTGCTGCCCCCCGCCCGGAGGTTAGTCGCAGCATTCTTCGCCCGGGATCAAACGAAACCCCCGGGTGAGCCCACTTGTCCCTTTCGGAACCCTTTGTGACCTTTTCGTTACTAGTTGGGAGCATGTACAAAGCGAAGGAAAGGGATTACTCTTCTGCTAAACAGTGGATGATGGAGGTAGCGGGAAGGTCATCTTGTGTGAAGTGATGAAACCATCTCGTAAACCTTTTCTGGCCCCGATGCAACACGGCGTGGCTGGGAGGTAATGATTGAGATTCCTGGCCTGAGCAACAATTTTAAATCTCTCTCCGTGTTGGGACTAGCTGAACGGCGATGAAACTTCGGGATGGTGAAGGGCAGCCCTGAAGATGATGCTTCGTGCGTGAGCTGTTTGGTCCTTTTTCCGGCTGAATTGCGTTCAAGTGGGATGTGGAGTGAATCGTTCTCGAGTTCAAGATTAGGACAGAGGATCAAATGATATTGTGGCAAAAGGAATGTTAAAGTTTGTAATCGTATTTATGTTCCTACGTCAAGGACGGTCAGACGGTTGAGTTGCTTCACTTTTTAATATTGTCTTTCCTGTCATGATGGTGTGTTGCTCATTGGGGTTTTTGCCCTCTGGGTGAGTGTCCTTAGTACTCGAAAAAAGCGTTATCTACTGTTTTAATTTGTTCTGTTTGTTTATTGACAACCGTTCAGAAGCAACTCCATTAGTTATCTAATGAGATTACTGTTTGCTATGTCTTTTAAAGATTATAATTTTAATTTTTTTGAATCTCTATAAACACTTAACACATTGAGCTTTAAAGCTTTATTAAAACTAATACGAGTTCAATGGCATTAAAGTCACATAATAATTTTACAGATTTAAAATCTCTCCCTCTTTGCTCACATTTCAATATTCATGACGATTCCCGTACATTTTGATTTGAAATCGTAAATTGAATTCATTACCTATTAAACAGCTACCATGCTGTGGTCGTTCGCCGTGTCGTCTAGCGTTCAGGTAAATTCCACCTCCCAGTGCGATGCTTCGGAATTTGTCTGAGGTTCAATTATGCGGGCGTACCAATAAATCCGATTTCCATAATGAACAAGAGTGGCATGCAAACTTTTGCCGCACTGCCAACGTCCCAAGCCTTATCCCAGGTAAATCTCTGGAAAACTCAATCAGTAGACGGAGCAGCTTTTTTTTGCTGCAGTTTCCGATGATGTTAATGATGAAAGTTTTATTGCAAACACCACTGTCACTGAGCGAGGTAGTGACGAACGGAGCCATCACTTTCAATCAACCGCTGTCATCCTCGGTTTCGCTACGTTTGCTGTAGCTTCTCCTACTCCTACTGGTACAAAATTTGCCATTCCTGTAATTAAACGCGTAGTCAAGATGCATGGCGACAGCTTGCAGCTTAGAGTCCGTGGTGGGCGCGTCACTCCCACGGCCAATGGCTTTCGAACGGGTGGTGAGAATCGATTAAGCTAACATACTTAGGGTACAGTGACACAAAACAAAAAAAAAACTGACTAACGAAGCAGATCACGATTGAGCTGCTGATCGGTGTTATGGTGACGCCCGGCAGCATACCACACAAAACTTATGCTTGCACTTTTCGTCCTTCCATGCGGTACGCTAGTACGTGCGCCTGTCGTACGACACCCGGCCGGAGCTGCTGGTGCAGCTGTTCACGCGCGAATGGAATCTCGAGCTGCCCAAGCTGCTCATCACGGTGCAGGGCGGCAAGGCCAACTTCGAGCTACAGCCAAAGTTGAAAAAGGTAAGCAGCACCAGAATACCGCAGACGAGCCGGAAATAACATTCCTGCAGCACCCGGCACCAGTCACCCCGGAACGTACGCTCAACGCTCGCCTTTCTTTTGCAGGTGCTTCGGAAGGGGTTACTGAAGGCGGCCAAAACTACCGGTGCATGGATATTTACCGGTGGCACCAACACGGGTAAGTTAGCAGATGGTAAAGAGGGGAAACTATGTTGTGAGTTCTGGCCGCCAAAGGCTTCTTGCAAGACAAACTACCTGCTCGCCACGGTTGTACGAGCGGTTGCGAGTGTACCGCGGCAAAAATGCTTTTAGCACGACAAGATACGATCGTTTGCATAGGCAAAGGAAAGTCAGTGTCACACACAAAGCAGGTCTAGAGATGTTTTTGTTGAGGACTGAATCTACCAAAAATGGGTGACCTAAAGCCAAGAAATTGTTTTGAAATGTAATTTGATATTTTTATTTCGGTAACACACCTTGCACACCCCTACTGCGAACGGAAAAGGTCCGAAAGTGCACGCCTTTCGGAATGTAAACATGTCCCCCTTTTGCTTGGACTTGAAATGTCAATCCCAATCAATGGTTCAATCTGTTTTCTTTACTTAAATGATTGACGTCCTTTGAAATGGCTGTTTGGTTCGTTGAAAAATGTTCCCTGTTTTCCAGTTACTATGATCGTTTCTGTTAAAAAGTGGCAATTCCATGTAAAGACTCCTCATAAAACGATTCATTGAGCTTCAAAGAAAAAACCATTTGTTTGCTTTTTCTCTTTTGATGTTAGTGGTTTGAAGGAATTAAACGAACGTAGAAGTGTGGGAATTTAAAGAATTCTTTAAAACCAGTTCTCAGATCTGCTGTATAAATGTGTGTCAAACATAGTTTTCTAATTTTCATCCCTCGTTACAAGTAAGATGTTCCCTTTTCCAGGAAGTAAAGAGACAGCCGTTGTGCAACTATTTTCCTCAACCCAATTTCTCTCAAAATTTAAAAGATTTCAATGTGAAAGACCCATGTAAAATGTCTTTAACATTCTCTACTCCTCTACTCGTCTACACCTAGTTGGCGTATAGAATCACCATGTCTTCGTGGAATTATGAAGCGCCTAATTTAGCGAAAAATTTCATGACAAAATCTGTTCAGGTATATTTCAACAAGCACTGCTCAACTACCGGCACCGGCCTAGTAGTAGTTTTTATGAACACACATATCTACGTTCCTGTGGTGGTGCTGGGGTTTGAGGTAGACTGCTGTCGTTTCACTGTCTCCAATTATGCACGGAAAAGTTGCTAATCTCATCATACCGTTACATCGTTTTGCTGGCGCTTTTTCGGTGGAAAAGTATTAATGGGAAACCGCAAAGCAGCGAAAATCTGTTAATATCATTATGCTCGGATGGTTTTTGGTTTGCGGAGCTTCCAGGCCCTGGCTGGCTCCCGAAATGGTGGATGATTCATCCAACGTTAGATGGTGGTTCCGTGGAAGTGTAGGACGGAAAACCGCCAACCAGTGAGACGAGTGGCAAACACAACATTAAGAGTACCTTTTTGCAGTACCATTGGCTTATTATTTTAGACCGTTGTGTCTGTTTTATGGTTTTGTAACAGCAAGCTCACGATACACTCTATTCGTCTAGGTGTGTGTCTGTGAGATTGCGAAGAATGTACCATTTTCCAAGAGAAATATTGGTAAAGATAAATGGAATGCCTCCTATCGGATGGTTTGGCAAATTAAATGTGAATCATCCTTCCCTTTGATTTACGTCAGTACAAAGTGTATGTGTGATTTGAGCAGCAGCTTAGATTGTGTTTGACAGATGACTGTGAGCCTAGGCACTATCTCATCCGAATAGCTGCTAGTTCCTGCTAATCAACACTCTGTTTCATTAGATCCGTGTCAAAACCCCGTCCTCGCATTCACCATCGCATCTTCTCGCCTCCTATCTCGCAGGTGTAACGAAACAAGTCGGCGATGCGCTACTGCTCGAGGGTCAGCAACGGTCCGGCCGGGTGGTAAGCATCGGTATCGCACCCTGGGGCATCGTGGAGCGTAACCACGAACTGCTCGGACACAACCGGGACGTTCCCTGCCACAGCATCAGCTCGCCCAGGTAAGTGTAGCTCTCGCATGCCGTGCCGAAGAGCGTCAACAGAGCTTATGGTAATTTTGCATCCCTTTAATACCCACCTCCAGGTCGAAGCTGGCCGTGCTGAACAACCGACACGCATACTTCCTGCTCGTCGACAACGGCACCCAGGGCCGGTACGGGGCGGAACTAATCCTGCGGAGAAAGCTGGAGAAATACATATCGAACCAGAAGCTGCAACCCTGTAAGTGACGCGCCCTTCGCTTTGCTTCCTTCCTAACCACACTACAGTTGTGTGCGTGAGCGTGTGTGTGTGTGTTTGTGGTGCAACTGTGCAGTTGAGCCCTTTCTCCCCCAGTCAAAGCGCGTCGTGTGTAGCGTGTGAAGCATTTACGGTGCCCAAACAGGGCTAAGCGCTGCCACCCCTCTAATAGGTTTATGAGATGGCTCGATGGTCACCGTGGTCGTAGCGTAAGATGATATCCTCATCCTTCGAGTGCGCTACTCCGGAGATGGAGCCGTCGGAAGTTAGTGTAGTGCACGTTTCCTGCCCGACGACGCTTGGTGACGGAACGGATTCCCGCACACGTCATTTCTAGCATGGCTGCGGGATATTGGCGAATCGTTTGCGCCACTGCCTGTCTCTTTGCAGAAATAAGCAAGGTTGGAAGTCGTGTCGGAAAAAATCATGCTTTACGAGCGTAGCATTATTACGGATAATTTTTCATGCCTTCCTGCAGACGATGCAGGTCAGGCTCGAACCCTTATGCTTGGTGTGAGAAGGCTGAGGTCTTTGCAGTACTTCCGGTGATGCGTGATGATGCCAGCGTAAATGCCAGCGCTCACCGAGAATGCGCTAATAAATGGTAATCGTATTCATGGCGATCAATTTTCATTCACCTTCAAATCCGTCCCCGCCAGGAAGGGGGGGGGGGGAGGCATTGTAATGTGTTCTGGTGCGCGCTGACGCCACGACGGTGGTACAACGATTATTACCAACGGTGCTGGAAAAGGCTCCGTAAACCGTTCCGTGCTTCGAGGAAGGTGTGTTTTCCACTTCGCAAGACGCCGTACATGATGCTGTGCAATACTAGGCACTGGCAGTGAGCATGGTTAACCGGCAAAGGGGACCTCCATTGCCTTTTCGCGTGTGGCGCTTGAACTTTTTTCGCGTGTGGCGCTTGACTTTCCATTGGCCTCCAGAAATGTGCACCGCCAACCACTACTACGTTCCTGGCTGGTTGGTGGAACGAGAAACTGCCGTTTCCTTCGTGGTGTCCTGTTTTTTTCTGTTCATTATGGTAATAACGCAACATTCTTGCAGTGTAATTTTTTCATCGCAGTCATGTGACGGCGTGGTAGGGATTCTACATACGGCGTCCCACTGCTTATTAATCTAGCCCGGAAGCAATTTGTTTCAATAGTCCACCAACTGTTTGATGATGCCACATTTTCTGCAGCTCGTTAGAGCTTTATTTGATGTGTGGTATATTTCATGAAATATTTGGCTCAGCTCGCGTTTATCACTTCTAAATTGTTTTATAGGACTGTACAAAAGTGGTCTATCGGGCTTGGACGAGCGCTTTCAATATTCAGTTAATTCAAAAAGTTTTTTTTTTATTATTCCATTTTCTTAATCCATTTGAACGTTTTTTTTTTGTTCTATTTGGACTTCCCACCCTACGAATAAAATTCCGAATGGTTCTTTTCAATGAATGATAGCTATCAAAGAATATTTTACCGTTTTATTTTAAACCCATAGGCAATACATAAGCTTAAAAGTTTTACAGTTTCCAGAAAACATAATGCAGCAATCAATAAAAACAAAACTCAATGCCAAGCAAAGGCAACACGCTTCCTCCACCTCCGATGTAAGCTAAGTGCTGCACCAAAACTTTGAACCACTTGCCAACTGCTCAAACTCTTAAAAAGGACGATAAATTGTTCTCGAATTTGCTATTGATTGGAATTGGAAGCACTTGTGCAAAATTCAAAAAAAAAAACATCCTCAGCCTAAAGGCACCAAAGCATCGCTGCGCTTTTCCACCAGCAAATAAATGAAGGAAAAATCGTCCGCAAAAGAGAGGTTCAGCAACATCCTACCCCCTGCGACAGGTGGCAATACGCTTGTGTTTTATTACCGTGTATGTGAGTGTGTGTGTGTGTGTCTTACGTTGCGTGTTTGCATTCCCATAGACGGGCCAACCTTTATGGTTCGACCACAGCTACAACAATGGGGAAACGTTAAAAGCACAGCTTATGCCATGTTATTGATTTAAGTTTGATTTATTTCGTCGGCAATTACCTACTCCGTATTGTTCTTTTCTCTGGTGCATTGATGGGAGGTGGTAACCATTTTTTCACATTGTTTGTATTGTACTTTCTTTCCGTCCTGAAAACATCCCACCAACACACGATCGACCAACCGATTTTCCCCATTCGTACCAACAACCTGACACGCTACAGACAAGATGCTATCATCTTTAATGAATTTCCACTACAAAGGTAACGCAAAGCAACCAAACTCTCGTCCGGCGTCACGTCGGAATGCACGGAGCGCACCTTTTATAGATGTTAATAGGATAGGTTTCGTTGCTCATTCCGCGCAGTCCATGCGCTGTGTCGTGGACATCTTTTTGTGCTCGATTGTATAGATGGTTTAGATGTGCGGGTGGGATTGGAAACTTGGTCAGTAAAAATCCCAACTGCTCGACGTTTGTTAGAATGAGTGTAGACACTGTATATTAGGTGCAGCAAATTTATAGCCCAAACAAAACTCTTCAGTGCATGCTTACCCTGCATAAACAGTAACCCCGTTCCTAAGTTTCCTTTGTTTTCCCCCTTTTCTAGCCCTGTAAGCGAGCCACCGAGGGTTGATGTGTAAGTTATAATTAACCTTACTACGCCGCTGCTGCTGCTGCTACTGATGCTACCGCACATCAGATGAAATAAATTGTGTAAATGTAGCGTTCCGGCGCCCGTTCAGGGGGGAAAGTTTTTAATGAACCCCGAGCAGGATGATGAACGGAGATGGGAATTCATTACCGACGGCATGACAAAGTTCATGAAGAGAGAAAGAGAGCGGGAGCAAAAAAAAAACCCCTGCAACAACATGCGAAAATGGAGCATTTTTCACGCAGCAGTGTGTGCGATTAGGACTAGAAAGGTTGCTTTTTGTTAGGTGTTGTTGTGTTTGTGTTTTGGCCGTATTAGAACCGGTTTCGGTCGTAGCTTAGCTCTACATAAATACTGTGCGATTAGCGTAACCGCTAAGGCCACATTACGTCCCTCGTTCTCTGCGTTCAGCCGACTTTATTGTGTAGAAGAATGCCGAAAAAAGATCGAATGTCCCACTCATTACCAAGCTGCTCGAATGCCCGTAAGTATGAACATTGGTCGTAAGCAAAGCTATAAAGCAGAGGTACTAAAAGCACCTGTTGCCATGCCGTCGTTTCTCTTAGACGATGGATTTATTACAAACACTTGCGTTCACGTCTGGCCCGCACGACGATTGTTGGCGGAAGAAGTCACGGACGCTTTCCGGACGGACGTGAAAATGCCAGATTTTAAACTAGCCTTTCCCGGTCCCGATGGCGTACGATGAAGCATTAATGTTAATGGTACACCAATTACTGAAAGGTAAATAATTAGGAAACTCCTAATGTTCTTTCCAGTACTGAAACGAATTGAGCCGCAGCCTGGTAAGAACGATCCCTACCGCGAACGGATCGTTCAGGTGGTGCTGTGCTCCGATAGAAGGGCACGTTTTGCAAAGCTCGTCGACAGGATATCGTTATTTCCTCATCCCCTTACAGGCTGCCACTGAGCTTACCGTTTATACCGAGCTTATGGAAGGTTAATTTTAAAATGTAGCTGAATTAGCACGGCCCACCAGCACGGTGCGTCCTGTCTGTCGCGGCTCTTCCCTAGAGTCAATGGAAAATTTTGAAGAAGGGAAGCACCTAATCTGTCCCGGTAAAGGTGCTCGTTTTTTTCTCACTCTCGTTTGTTCTTTCACGAGCTTCTCAGTGTTTTCGCTACTTTATTATTCTTCTTTCTGGAAAGGTTACCCGATAATCCGCTCATTAAGCCGATCGGAAAGAATGCATGCTTCCGAAACGGAACCCTACGCACAGTACGGTAAAAAGAACGACCTCAACGTTACATTAGGATCTCAGGTGGTGAGAAAGATAGAATTACAGGGCATCTCTCTATCTATCTCGCTGGAACATACAATTCTTGATAGAAAATTGAGATGGTGGCGATTATATTGTTTGCAGCGGGGTTGTATCCAACTCATGGTTGGAAAGGCTTTAACCGTAGCGCAGGATTCTGCCGGACCACGAAACCAACGCCCCGTTTGAGGAACTCAACCATGATCCACCTGCCCCATCTGCAAACGGGTTAGACGCATTCGACCATCCGTTTCTTCACTAATTACGGACGAACGACACCGATTGTTATCCGGTAATGGTGAGGTTAATTCGATCTCGGTAACGTGGGCATAAAGAGCGCTCGTGCCAATCGAGTCGGGCTGCAGGAAAATTGATTAGCCAAGGTTAGCTCCAAACGAGGCTGCCGAGGGTAATGATGAATTGGGTACGGTCGGCAATCGGCTACAAGTGTCCGGCACTCTGAGGGTTGCGTGTGCATTTTGGTCCCCCTCGGCAAGGATGATGAATGCCAGGGAACGATTTTTGCCTGGGCACCAGTTGCCACGGTGTGGGATTGGAGGATAGTTTTCCCGCCGTCCCAATCTCAGCCATCTGGAGCTCCTCCATCGCTGTCTGTTTCGATTGGCTTCATGCGGGTGATTAATTAAGTTACTCGTTAGCAACAGATCCCGGAAAAGCTGCCCGCCGACCGGGTTGTTGGTACGGTTGCTCCTGCTGGTGATGCTGTTGCTGCAAGCTGTTTACCAGTGTACTAATTTAATTCATTAAGAAAAATGTGTTTTTATTCCTATCGTCGGACCGGGACCAATCATAACAACCAATGGAGATGATCGCTTCACTACCACTAGAGCTTACAAAAGTCGGCTGGCTGTTAGGCGCGATCGAGCGTTGATATGTTTGTTTAGTGATTTATGAGTTCCTGTTATTACAAAGCAACTGTTAGTGTTGTGTGCATGCTGATAAGGCGGTTGAAGGAAAATGACTCCCCTTGAAACTCAAAATTCTGTATCTCCTGTGGATCTCCTCAATAGCTTTAGTGTTGAACTTCAGCTCTATATATTATTTAGACTATTTTAAATGTCCTATCTTCAAAACTGCTCCTATTTGCTGTTGTCCATCTATCTCTTTCTTCTTCATGTTGATGCTAAACCTAGCTGTATATGTTTCTTAGTACCAGAACAGTAGTTCTCTCTACCGTACTGAGCTTGTCTGTTTGTAAATCTGTGATGATTTAGTGTATCTCGTTGTCTAGTTTTGTTCTGCTTAGGTGGCACTAGTACAGCGCCCGAATATCATTTCATTTCATCTCCGGGCGCTTCGTTCACTCTGCTCCTTCAATTTCCATCATTCTATCCGTCTCTCTAAACGCTGTCCTCATCACACCCCCTTGCTGTCCATACATTCTTCAGACGAGCCTTCACACTTGCCACACGGAAAGCTGTTCTTGATCTCTCTCTCTCTTTCTTATTCTTCTTTCCTTAGTTACCCACTCGAGCACCCCCGTAGTATGCTTGGTAATTGAAGGTGGTACAAACACAATCAGAGCTGTGCTAGAATACGTCACCGATAACCCACCGGTTCCGGTAGTAGTGTGTGATGGGTCAGGCCGGGCAGCAGACTTAATAGCGTTTGTACATAAGTAATGCACCATTGCCAACAGTCGTACAGGCGTACGAGTGGGCGCATAAGCTCGCCCTCGCTTATCGGAAAGGATATTAACGGGGCTGCTTTATTTCTCTTCCTTTTCTGTATTATTCTTTCTACGGTAATTTCTCGGACGTGCTGGCCGTGCTTAGATATGCGACGGATAATGGAGAGCAGACGGTGCTGGAATCGATGCACGACTACGTGCTCGGTATCATACAGAAAACGTTCGAGGTCAGCACGGAGCAGGCGGAGCAACTGTTTCAGGAGTTACTGCAGTGCACTAAGAATAAAAATCTCGTAAGTAACGCTTAGGATTGAGCTTCAAACCTTTGCTCACAGACGCACCTTACCGCTTGTCCCCTATTTCCACCAGATCACGGTGTTCCGCATACAGGACCGACCGGAGGGTAACACTCAGGAATTGGACCAAACGATTTTAACTGCACTTTTTAAATCACAGCACCTTAGTCCACCTGAGCAGCTCAGCCTGGCGTTGACGTGGAACCGGGTCGACATCGCACGGTCGGAGATATTTGTGTACGGGCAGGAGTGGCCTCACGGTGCGCTGGACGAAGCGATGATGCAGGCGCTCGAGCACGATCGGATCGACTTTGTGAAGCTGCTGCTGGAGAACGGCGTCTCGATGCGCAAGTTCCTCACGATCCCAAGGTTGGAGGAGCTGTACAACACCAAGCACGGTCCGGCCAATACGCTCGGGTACATTTTGCGCGACGTACGGCCCCACATACCGAAGGGGTACGTGTACACGCTGCACGACATTGGGCTGGTGATCAACAAGCTGATGGGTGGTGCTTACCGGTCGTATTACACGCGGCGCAAGTTTCGCCCGATCTACGCGAAGGTCATGAACAGCTACGTCAACACGCACCGCAAACCGTCGACGTTTCAGCGTTCGGCGGGCATTAACTCGATGAGTCTGGTGACGGGACTGCTGCCGGTGACGACCGATATGGCGCTGTTTGAGCTGCCATTTAACGAGCTGCTGATCTGGGCCGTGCTGACCAAGCGGCAGCAGATGGCGCTACTGATGTGGACGCACGGGGAAGAAGCGCTGGCAAAGTCACTGGTGGCCTGTAAGCTGTACAAGGCGATGGCACACGAGGCAGCGGACGACGATCTGGACACGGAGATCTACGAGGAGCTGCGCAGCTACGCGAAGGAGTTTGAGAGCAAAGGACTGAAGCTGCTGGATTTCTGCTACCGGCAGGATGCGGAACGGGCCCAGCGGCTGCTGACGTGCGAGCTGCAGTCCTGGTCGAGCCAGAGCTGCCTGTCGCTGGCAGTGGCCGCCAACCATCGTGCCATCCTGGCGCACCCGTGCAGTCAGATCATTCTGGCGGACCTGTGGATGGGTGGTTTGCGCACGCGCAAGAACACCAACCTGAAGGTAGGTGCACTGGAGGAAGGAGATCGTGCGTATGTTTTCGGAGGTCCTGAAACAGGGTTTTGACCATTCCAATTTAGGTTATCTGTGGACTGCTCTGTCCACCGTTTGTACGCAAGCTGGACTTCAAATCGAAGGAGGAACTGCAGCAGATGCCTCAAACCGAGGAGGAACACTTGGAAAACCAGTATCTTGATTACGAGGATCGCGACAAGAAGGACACCGATGCGGAGGTAAGTTCGCGATCGTTAAGGGCACAAATCCGACCAGTCTCATTCGGCCCTTCATCTTGGTGAGAAGTTTACTTCGTATATATATATAAGCCATATAACAAATTGCTCTTCCTCTTTCTCTCTGTATCTCAGTGTACCGTGTGTCCTTTAATTAAAAAAAAACCCCGCAATGGCGCAATCGCTCCTCATTTTTTGTACTCCCCTTTTGCTAAAAGGGTCACGAACCTTGTTTTACTGAATTTTATCTATCTTTCTCTCTCTTTCTCTCTTTCTCTTTCTCTTTACTCCTGTGCGTGGTCCTGCGTGTTTGTAAAACGGTTCATACCATCAACTAACACATCTTACCTACCAAACCAAACTAATGGCCTAACCATCGTTTGTTCAAATGACTTGCTGCGGGACACTACGCGCTTTTTGGGGGGAAATGTAAATGCGTACGACTAATCACGACTAACGAACATGGTATCTGGTGAAAAACAAAAAAAAACCGATACCACCATAATCCTTTCCTTCCCCGGCCCGTTTAACTGTAAATGTCCCACTTGTAGAAAGCTCTTGCAAACTCTACCCAAAGCACAAACCCCGCTGGTGAAAGTGCAGCGCCAACACCGCAGGTATTCCACAAATTCACTGTACTACTGTAGCGAGTCCTTTCACGGTTCAATATATGTTCTTCTATCTTCCTGCCTGTTTTGTTCCTTCCACTCTATACTGCTAGTACACCCCTTCTATTCTATTTTCTACACCCTCAATGTACATCATACCCTACGCTCTAGTACCACTAATGTGTATTTAAAAGAGAAGAACAAGAGTGTTAAGAGAACAAAACTGACGTATTTTGGAATTGTAGTGTCTGACGATGTGAAGTATTGGCATTGGTGGCTTACATTAGGCGATACATTGGTTATGGAAACTGTATTGAGTAATGTACCACTAGACGTAGAAATTGAAGTATCGTGTTCAAATGTGTTAAAATTGTACAATTCGGCCTGTAGGTTCATGTGTGTTTAACATCAGGAGTCGTTATTGGCAATTCATATCTATATCGGGGTCTCTGCTGCAACTCCTTAGGAGGCTCAACCAAATTCTACCACCGAACTTTTCTATTCAATCGATTAATGTGTGCATATGCCCCCTTTTCCAATCTTCCAAACACCCACTCCGTCACCCTCTTTCTCTCTCTCTCTATCGATTTTCACCTCTTAATCCGCTTCACAACACACACACACACATACACCGTTTGTTCTCCCCATTCTTCCCATTCTGTACTTCCTTTTAGTGTTAATCTGTATCTGTGCCGTTTTTCTGTACTTTAACCCCATCCCATCTGACCCAAACTTCCACAGCCACCGATCTTCCAAACCCGGGCCTTTCCGGCATTGGATGTGCTGGTGGCCTGGGTGTGGGTTTCTACGAGCACCGTTTGTCCTGGGATGGGGTGTATTGTTTTTTTTTTCTTCTTTGTTTATCGAATACCCATGTACTGCGCAGTAAAACCGAACATGTCCTTTCATCTTGCTGTATTCTCATCCTAGGCGCTTCTGTCCGATACGTACTCAATGAAAGATACCAAAGTGCAGGAAAATGGAAAAGTAAGTGTGGCCCGCGCTCTGGGTGCTGCCTGTGCTGTCGTACGCACACACACACACTCACACTCAAACACACAAGCGCGCTAAGTATACTGTCAACTTGTGTAGTGTGTTGTGTTCTTTTCATTTTCCGGTTTTGTATGGTTTTGTTGTTGTTTTTTTTTTGTGTTGTGAGTTTTAATTTCCTTAATAGCAAACGAATCAAGATTCCGTAACCGTTCTCACCTAAGTGCTAATAAAACACCCTTACACGTTTCTCATTTCATTTCTCATTTCTCAGTAAGTATACTGGGATGTTTTTTTTTTCTTTTTCGAAGATCAAACTGTTGATTACATCAATGTGTGTTCTTTAATATGGTACATTTTCGTTCATCTTGCTCTGCTCACACTAACAAAAAAAAAACATACGTTGCACTCACACGTACACGCAACATCCACCAGCAGCTCACTGGGAAAATTTAAAATTTACAAAACAATTATTTAAAGTAGTGCAAAGCCCCTCATCTTCAAAGCTCCTCGTACATACGTGGCAACTGATAACACAACACATCGCTCAGCACAAAAAACCCACAAAAAAAAACATAACCAGCTATTTGCTGCAATATAAAATTTATTATGATTTTTGCATCTTTGCTAGCGTTTCAGCGAGTGTTACGATGTGGTACACATTTTGTAAAGCTCTTGTTACCCCTAAAGTTCCCAAAACTTCAGCAACATGTACAGCAACAAGCGTCTATGTTTTCGTGTGTGTCTCTCTCTGTCGATCTGTGTGAATATACTGTGTTGCTCTATGTTGTCGCATACCTCGAATGTTGTTGCTTTTTTAACTGTCCCCTGTTGCGGTCCTTCAACACTCTTCCTACAAACTACATGCGCTTTTACGCTTCAACAGTCGAAAAGAGTAACTGTTTTACAACCCTAGCTTCTTGCTCTATAGTAGTTGCTTGTGTGCAAATGCATTGCCAAAACTAGCAGCTGACGATGATACTGCTGGTTTCGTTGGTTCGATGTCGTCTTTTCCGTCTGTGGTTCGTGAATGTTTAAGATGGTTTTTAATGAGAGCGCAAAACCCCGCTCTGTCGGCTCGGCCCCGTTAATCCTTTTGGTCTACCTTTTGGTGTAGTGCTGTAAATACCGTATCTTCCGTCTTCCACATCAGACCAACAACACACCCGCTCTACTTTCGGTTGGGCATTATGTGTCCAAAGGGATGAATATAAATGTATACAAGTGACAAACGAAACGGTCGACAAATCCCAAAAGTTACCGGGACCGGCGTTTGAGCTGGAACTGTTTGGAATTAATTTAAAATACTTCCCCAGAAGGACGTTTCCCAACACCGAGCTTACCGAGTTTGAATAGTGTTTCCGATGAAGTTTGTTTGGTAGATATGTTCTATCCTATTTTTATCATTGCTCCCTAGCGTAGTGTATCGTGACAACCCACGATCAACAGCATACATTGGTGCAATTTTCTTTTGTAGTGATTCTTTTTTTCACTTTATCATACCTCAGAAACTTCACTTCACCCAAACACATAAAGGAGCAATACATTCACACAATATTAATCACATTTAGCAACAAATATCAAGCAAGTTTTATTGTATTTTTTTTCTCGGGTGATCACTGAAGCAATGTACAACACTTCTTCACACGATAACAATCCTCCAAAAAAAAAAACCACACGTTACAATAATCCTCAAATAGATCACGCCCGATCCCCGAGGAACTAAGAACACCTTTTTGGGTTCTAAAACCTAACACCCTGTTTTTCGTTTCAATTTCCCCATATATAGGTAGGCCTGACCGGATGCTTGAGCTCAAAAGTTAGTCCGCATCACTACTTTCAATTCCACTCGAATGATGTTCATTGTTAGTTTTTCGATTTTTGGTTGTCTAGTGTAAAAATTGCATTGCTTAATTTTGCATTCTTTTTTGAAGTTTACTTCGTTCCCTTTTGGCTTTCTCATGTCTTTCATGCCCACAAGGTTTTATCAGTAGATATTAGTTTAGTGAACCATTAAGTACACACGGTCGAAAAGAAGCTTTTAGTGTAGGTTTTTTTTCTTATTGAATCTCTTTCAATTGGATTGCTTGTTTCATGTTTTATATCACGTATAGTTGTAATATTAGCTTATTAACAATTTGTAATCGTGTAATACTTGAACATATTTATTTCTGTTTTCATTATCTTGTTAAAGATGTAGTTATCTTTGACTGAACAATGAGCATAACAAGTTGCTCAATCCCATAACTCTCCATACAGCTGTAAACTCGTTCGATGTACCTTGTTGTAACTATTGTACATCGTATTTAAATGAATTACTTTGTTCTTAATTAGTGTCATTAACCTTAATCATTATCAAGTAAAAACTGTTGGATTGAGGCCTGACCTGGGACGACTTACCAGTTTCGTTTGTTGGCATAGTTGAAATCTAACTAACAGTGCAATCGGCCGTTGTTCTATTTCATACTAAACCTTTTTGTTTTGTTTTGTTCATTGCACGGTTTTGACCGATTTATTTCAGTGATGCACCTTATCAGCGGGACAGCTGTTCCCTTTCAACAAAAACCCCACTAACTCCACCGCTGTGCTCTGTATACGTTCATTTCCAAGGTTTCCCTAACGGACTCGGAAAACACGCAGTACAAGGACTATCTGTTCGACAGCGATGGGCGGCAGCAGCGACCGCTGAAGCTGAAAAAGAAGTTCTACGAGTTTTACACCGCACCCATCACCAAGTTTTGGGCCGATTCGGTAAGTGATGTTTTAGTGTTTCGCTTCACGGGCAGCATCGTTGATAATGTTTCCGAATCGTCGTACCCACGCAGATGGCGTACGTGTTTTTTCTGGTCCTGTTTACGTACACTGTGCTGGTGCGGATGGAGGAGTCACCGAGCTGGCAGGAGTGGTACGCCATCTCCTACATCGCCACACTGGGCTGTGAGAAGATACGGGAGATTGTGTCATCCGAACCGGTTGCAATACCGTAAGGCCGGCTTGCTTCCATCCTCTGTTCGGCTACGATTAATCAAAACCGTTTGTTTTGTTTCCGTTCTCTGTCCCCATCTGCATTCCCCAAACCATGCAGGCACAAGTTTTCCGTGTGGGCCTGGAACATGTGGAACCCGTGCGATGCCGCTGCTATCATATTTTTCCTCATCGGGCTCGGGCTGCGGTTGCGGCCGTACACGATGGACATCGGTCGGGTGATATATTGCGTGGACAGCATCTACTGGTATTTGCGGATATTGAACATTCTAGGTGTAAACAAATATTTGGGTAGGTAAAACCGGCCACTGCCACAACACAGGTTGAGGTGGTCTGTGTGCTGTCGTTCGAAATAGTGCTGGAAAATGGTAATGCAACATTTGAAGACGCTTGACATATTAATTACATGCTAAAGTGTGGCAGACACAGGCAAGCAAAGTGTTTGCTGTACGAACACCTATTAGCAAGCAACATCGGACCATGGTGATGGGTGACGCAAGCTTACCGATTTGATGTCACGCTTACATCCGTTTCCATTCCATACCGCTCTTTCCAGGACCACTGGTGACGATGATGGGCAAGATGGTGAAGAACATGATTTACTTCGTGGTGCTGTTGCTGGTGGTGTTGATGAGCTTTGGTGTAAGCCGGCAGGCCATCCTCTTCCCGAACAACGATGCCAGCTGGCGGCTAGTGCGTGATGTGTACTATCAACCGTACTTCATGCTGTACGGAGAGGTGTTTGCCGACGATATCGATCCACCGTGCGGCGAAGACCCATCACAGCCGCCCTGCGTAACCGGTAAGTGCGAAGCGTCAAATCAATACAAAGCACCGGCAGGAATTCCCCTTCTAACGTTTCCCTCGTTCCTCGATTTTCTCGTTCAAACCCCATCCACAGGACACTGGGTAACGCCGATCGCCATGTCGATGTATCTGTTGATAGCGAACATTCTGCTCATCAATCTGCTGATTGCCGTGTTCAACAACATCTTCATCGAGGTGAATGCCGTCTCGCACCAGGTGTGGATGTTCCAGCGCTTCACCGTCGTGATGGAGTACCAGCAGAAACCAGTGCTACCGCCACCGCTCATCGCACTGTGTCACTTCTACTCCCTGCTCCGGTACGCGATCCGGAAGGCGAAGGGACTGCAAGAGTCGCGCGACAACGGGTTGAAGCTGTTCCTCGAAAAGGAAGACATGGAGCGGCTGTACGACTTCGAGGAGGAGTGCGTGGAGGGATACTTCCGCGAGCAGGAGATACTGCTGCAGCAGTCGACGGAGGAGCGCATCAAAAACACGGACGAGCGGGTCGACCATATGGCGCAGAAGATCGAGGACATCAACCAGAAGGAAAACATCCAGAGTGCGGCCGTGCAGAACATCGAGTTTCGGCTGCGGAAGGTGGAAGAGTCGGCCGAGCAGATACTGAACCATCTGGACGTGATCCACCGGTTCATGTCGGCCCACACGCTTATGAACGATACGCAGGGTTCGACGGGCAACGTGAGCGGGACGGTGCTACCGCCGGGCGGACTGGCCGCGGGCATGATCATGGACCATCGGACGCGCACGATCTCGGAGAGTGACAGCTACATCCTGCCGCCAGCGCCGGCGGCAACGCAGCGCAAAAAGTTTAACCGATCGCTGACGGAGGTACGCCCCGATGCGTACATCTTTGACGATGGGAAGCATCTGGAGGTGCGCACCGTGCTGGAGGAAAGTGAAGCGGAACGGTCGCCGGATCAGGTGCAGTACTTTTTTCTTCCGTAATTGTTTGTTGAAATCGGGACTTATTAGATTTGCATTATTTTTAGCTCTCTCAACATCTCGAGCGCGATCGCAAATTCTCCATCCGCTCGGAGGACTCGGAAATGTTCCCGGTCGGCAGCGCGCCCAAGAATCTCTCGCCAATCGAGGCGGTTGCGGCCACGGTCAAACCGTCCCCGCCGCCACCGTTTCTAAACGTCCGCCAGGATACGGCCAGCACGGAAAGCAAGGACACGCTGACGCCGCTGGAAGGGGCGGACGACCGGACGCTGGTCGGGGACGAAACGCTGGACGATATGGTGGAGCCGAACTACGAAGGCTTGCGGCATCGGACGGCGGCCGGCAGACGGCGAAACTCGTCCATGTGCGGTCCGGCACCGACGGTGGCTGGAGGAGGACAGACGACTGGCGCCGGTCTGGCAGGCAGTGGCAGTGGTGGAGGTATCGGAGGACGACGAAACTCGGAGAGTGCATCCGGCGGCGGGGTTGACATCAACAAATCGCAAACCAGCCTGTACCAGATGGGTTTCTCCAAGCGACAGCACAGTATTACCCAATCGGAACCGGACAGTGGAAACGATCAGCGTAAGTGCCTGGTGGTAGTTTGAAGATTCACTGGAAGATTTGCTTACAATTTTCTACTTTTTTCACCGGTAGCCGTACAACGTACCGTTCCCAAGGGGCGCCATCTACTGCTACAGATACACACCGAGTACACCTCCATCACGGATGAGCTCGAGAGTGTTTGCCATATGATAGCATCACCTACCAGTTCTTTGCGGGGTAGGGATCCTACTAGCCAATGTCTTTGTCCTGCTCTAACTCTAAACTCGCACCTTTAACTCCTAACCATTGCAGAGGACCGCACGAAGAATGTAAACGAGCTAACGAACCCAGAGTTTGCCGCCCTGATCGAGAAGCAGCACCTGAAGGAGTGCGAAGACAGCGACTACATGATGATGGAAAGGCTGTTCCAGACGCGCTGCTCGCTCGAAGACAGCGACGAGTACTTCGATGATACGGAGCCGGAAGATCACGGGCCGCGCAAAATGTTGCGCCGCGAAACCGCAATCGAGCTACCAGTAACGCCCTCAAAATCGAACATCGTCTCGCTAGCGGACAGCAGCCTCGGGCACGAAGATTTCGCAATGAAGAACGAACGACAGCCGGCCTCGAACCGGAACTCGTTGCGTGATTCGAAAAATTCCCCACTGTCCCTGTCCAGCCAGAACTCGCCGCGCAACTCGCAGTACATGCAGTCCGCGTTCCTAAATCCCACTGCGTGCGATGGTGGCGTTGGTGGTGGTGGTGGCGGCGCCACCAGCCGGCTGTACAAAAAGTCGTGCGAAAGCTTGCAGAAAAACTCCAGCACCGATACGGAGTACTCGCTGCAGCCGTACCGGTTCATCAAGCAAAGCTCGAACGAGACGAACAGCTCGTTCAACATCGACAACTCGTCGATCACGAACGATCTGTCGATCGATGGCGAGACGAGCCTCAACTCAACCGTGATCGAAATGGTTTCAGGGCCGGCGATCGCTGCGGCAGCGGCAGCATCGGACGGTGAACGTGGCGGTTTCCAGACCATACGCACCTCATCACTCGGCAGCGGCTCGACGGCCGCCGACAGCCGGCCGGGTCTGCTGAAGTGTAGCAAAGACAGGCAGGGAAGCAAAGATGGTGGTGTTGGTTCCGTTCCGGACGGTTTGGAGCGGGCCGCCGTCGCGGTCAGTTCCGCACCGCCGGTGGTGATGCCGAGCAAACCGCCACGGTCGGCACGCTTCACCGACAGCCTGACCGTGCTGGGACCAAAGAGTGTGCTGAGCCGGTTGAAGGAAAGTAGCTCCACCAGCACGGAGGAGGGACCGCGCGATGCGGCGGCACCGATACCGTGCATCAGCACGAACCTGGTGCAGGACGAGATAGCGAAGCTGTCGTCCAACATCAAGAGCAGCACGGACGAGGATACCGAGCCGCCGTTCAATGAAACCATGTGCTGATTTTAGCTGTACCCTCCGACAGAGGTAACTAGGTTAGCATAAGGTTGCGTTTGTGGAAAGGGGAGGGAAATTCAACTTCCCTACAATACGCTTTGAATGGGTGATGGTGTGGCAAGGATGATAATGGCCACGTTGGGAATGTTGGAAGCGCATGTACTTATAATGGGCAAATTGCACACACTAAGTACTTTGAGTAATCTTAATACCAAAAGCGTCTAATATTACTGTGTACGGAGTGTGTGGGCGTTTTTTTTGCTTGTTTCTCTTTGCCACCCACAAGCTTGTTTCAGATGTTGTTGTTTTTTTAACAATAGGATTGGAATTGCAACCGCTCGAACGAAAGGGATGCGTTTGGAGTGTATCTCAGATATTTTAACTCTATGTAAGAACCTCATCCTCCTCACCCGTTAATGGAATTGTGCATATCAAACTGTTCCGAACCTTACCTACCGAAAAAAGCACAGTCCCACAGTCAACAATGTCGCACATTTAGTCAAATGTGAATGAGCTGCACCATGTTCTGTATCCTCCGAATTCGCATCATCGCATTTGCACAACAGTGAGTGTAATCTGAGTACACAATAGTAATAAAAAAACACCCTTAATTTATCCTGCACTAGTGGATTCTACTGATAAGCTAGTACACGATCGAAAACGCGGCATAGATTGAGATGTGTGTAAATAGATTCTAAAACTTAAGTTTCGTGAAAGCTTTTTTGTCCTTTTCTGAGACACTTGTCACTTCATAAGCATAATCGTTTAAGGCATTGGTGCTTGTTTAAAGTTTGAAATGGACGTGTATAACACGCCGACAAAACGGGAACTGCCATAGAATACACAAACAGTGTTGCTTTGTAACCGGATGATCGTTTGTTTGATCGTTTTGTTACGCTTGCTGGACGCTGAAGACTCCGGCGTGTTGAAATCAGGATAATCAGGTTTTGTTATATGTTTTCACAAACAAGCACCCTAATCCACCATGAGTGTAACGCATACTAAGACCGAAAAGCCGAAAAGCTCTAATATTATGTTTAGTTAAAGATGTATTGTAAAATTGTGTAGGTTTTTAGTGCTGTTTGCTTTTCTGCTGACTTTTGTGGACTAAAAACCCGCACTCTCAAATCCTTTTCACAATAAACAAGCATGATTAAGAATGCAATCACGCAACGTCCTACATGAGTCGTAACTAAAATGTGACAATATTATGGAACGAAATCAGTATCAGAAGAAAAAAACTTATTGGAAAATGCGTGCGTGTTGAAACAATAAAGCAGTTAAATAATATTTGAATAAATGAGCAAACAGACTCGCACACACACACACACACACATAGACACATGAGAGAATTGCAGTAATCGAAATAGTGTTGGAATTTGTTGATAAGAAAGAGAGAAAAAAACATACAAAGCAGGTTAGAAAGATGATAAAAAACGTAGAACAAATAAATCGTTACAAACAATAAATAGGGTTGTACTGGAAAAAAATGAAGAGTGAATCAAACAAGAAAAAGAAACCATAAACGTTTACAATCGGATCGTAGGATAGAGGTGCTGTACAACTCGCTCTGTTACAAGGAATGAATTTTAAAATAAAAACAAAATGATATTGTTACGTTGTATCCCAGCCCTCGGACGGAAAAACGAGTGAGCAATGGAATGGAAACCGGGTTTTTGTTCGATAACAAGTTTAGCTAGTAAGAACATGTTTGAGATCAAAAAGAGCGATGCACTATGAAATGAACGAAGCACAACCACATGGTACGAAAGTTTTCCCGAATAAATTCAGTTGAATTTCATGGAAAAAAGCTCTGAGTTCGGCATTGTTTCCATTTTGTATTGTATAATAATGTTTGAGAAAATCATTAATCAAATGGAAATACATTTTCAAGGTATATTTATAGTTTCGTCCTTAAAAGAAAACGCATTTCAATCACAGCGAGGGATAACTCCGCTAAAAACTGCTATTAAATTGTAATACATGATTGTAGACATGAAATCTATCAGCAGAACAATCTCCAAACTAAATACAAATATTAAATACTATTACTTTATATTTCAGAAACCTCCTGCGCGGTCTCTTCCTGATCGGTCATGCTGTCTAGAATGCCACTCTGCAACAAAACAATGCCAAACATCCATTAAAATGATACAAAAGTGTAAAAAAACATCATCACCTACCTCGCGGTTCATTTTCTCCATCTCCTGCCGCATGTGGCGCTCAAAGAATCCAACCCGATGCATCGTGTAGGTGATGGCGGCTAGCAGCAAAAGCCCACCGAACGATGACGTCACATAGATCCAGATCGGTGTGCTGACGCTAACATCCCGATACACCACCGTGTACGGGTGGTTTCGAGCAATGCGGAACGTTTCCTTCCGCTCGTCCAAAGGTTTCACTAAATCCGTCAGCGCCTGCACAACGAAGATGTCTTCCTGTTCGCGCATACACGCCGCGATCGCGTTTAGGTTCAGCCTGTACTGAAGCTCGACGTAGATCGGCTTGTTAGCGACCGGGAACGGTGGTAACCATATCTGAAGCTGCAAACACTCCACGTCCGATAGGTTTTGGGCACAGTTGAAGAGAACGGTTCGCAGGGTGGGCAGCTCATCCAGCTGAATGGAAGCTGAGCTTGGCCGGGTTGGTGGAGCCAGCCAAAGATTGGACCGTTTCTGACGGGCACTGTCGGCATTCCCTGCTAAAGCATACGCATACGGGTGCTTTTCATCGAGCAATTCCGGCACCACGGTGAACTCAAAGTTACTCGGAACGTCATCTTCTTCCCGGGCTGGATAATACGGTTCGGGTTGCTTTTTGGAGTAAAATGCAAACGTTTGTTTTAGCAACCCTTTCCCACCGGCCGCCTGTATCCAGTCCACCTCGAGCGGTGTCTCGTTGTAGCTGCTTCGCACGCTAATGTCCTCGAGCCGTACCACTGGGCAGCTTTTCTCTCCACCCATGTGGGTCGGCGTGTAGGTGAGCGGGATGTCGGCAAGAAATAGGGTACCGCTTAGCGTGCTTGGCCCGTTGTTGTGGAGCTTCACCAGCTGGGACACGTTCAGGAAGCCCGTCAGCGTTTCAAAGTTCGCTTCAAGGGGGGTTGTTTTGCTGAAATAAAGGAAAGATCAGTATAATCCTTTTCCAAAATGTACAGTTGCATCCCTTATCCGACCTACCTTACGATATCAATGTGGCTAAATTCTCGCAACAATAGCCGCTCCTCAACTTCATTGTCACGAGGCCACTGTTCCTTGCTGGTGGTTAAAACCTGCAGACGTAGCTCAAGAAACGCAGTGCCTGGCTGCACTTGCGTCACGTCAAGCGTTAGGGAGTGCTTCATCCGCGTGAAGGCTTTCAACGGTAAACCATTGTTTAGTCCACACAAAATGCTTATCTCACCCCGCACAGCCCCTGATTGGGCACATTCAGACGGGGGTGGATGCACCGACCGAAGAAAGGAAGGCACACTTACGTTCAGCTGCGGAAGGTACGCATTCTCACCGGCATTTTCAATCTCCACCTCGAGGGTCACCTTTTTCGCGCTCCCAACCACAAACGGCGGTACGATGTCCACCCATCGGATGTTTGTGATTTTCAGATCCGTTTCACACACCTCCTTTCTGCAGCCCGTTTTAAAGGGAATACGTTCCTGGACGTGGTTCGAAACATCCGGATCTAGTATCGCACAGCGATCGCAAAATGGTCCCCCCTTCGCTGGCGTTGCCGTAGCCGCCATCCCAAACTCCACCTCAATGGCGATCGGTTTGTAGAGTGTGGTTGGTGAAGCGTTCACCGTGATGCTGTACTGCCGGCAGATTGGATCACCGGAGACTGTTACACTTTCGTGCGGGGCTTCCGGCGAACTTCGATTGCCGACCGATGCACGGCCCATCTGGCCGTCCACGTCCAGCGTGTACTGCAGCGCAACGGGAAACGCTACACCGGCCGGATATTCGGTGGACCAGCAGACGGCTATTTCGAAGACGCCACCCTCCTCGGGCAGCTCTCGCTTGGTGGAGTTAATTCTCGCCTCAATGCGAACGATCGGGTACGAACGGAATACGTACACCGCTTCCCCGTTCGGTGCTCCAACGGCAACGTCGATGTAACCGTTGCCATCGATATCAATACCCCGGGAAAGGGCGTGCCCGAACATGTACGGTTGGCGGGAAGGTGTTCGTAGAAGGGCAGCCGATGGGACCAACCGTTGACTGGGACGGCTCGGCACTCCATTGGCTGAACCGAGAAATATGTACACGGCACCAGCTTCTTCAAACGGTGCACCGATCGCAATGTCTAAAAAAAAAAAGTAACCGATCGCTAATACAGCCCGAAATGTCCCTTGTCACACATTACGTACCTCCATATCCATCTCGGTTGAGATCACCAATCTTCCCCAGACTCGTACCGAACCTTCCGCCCAGCTCGTACGAGCTAGCCAGCTTACTCTGCAGCTCAAAGTTCAGCTCACCAGCGTTCAGAAACACGTACACCACCCCATTATCATGCTCCTGTGCCCGGCTGTGCATGGGCGCACCGATGGCAAGATCCGGCAGCCCGTCGCTATTAAAATCCTCCGTCAGCAGCGCATACCCAAAGTACTCGCCGAACTGCTGCCCCACGAACGTCCGATAGCGTACGATCACCGTCTCCCAAACGGTGCGATTGTCGGCATAGTCGAAAATGATTACCTCACCATGCTGACTCCTTGCCTGCGGTGCGCTGGCCACGTACAGCACCTTGTGGTTGCCAAGAAACCGACCCGAACTGACCGCATAACCGAAGTACGAGTTGACCGGTACGTTGGTGTGGACCGGGTTCGGAACAACGCATTCATGGGTCAAGCGGCGCCAACGGTTATATTCCTGGTGCACATTGCTTCTGCTGGCAGGATCGTAGCCGGGAACGGCTGCCGCCCGCTGACGGTAGCGCAGAACCGTTCCGCGCCAATCCATCACTCCCGGCGCTCCTATAAGCACCTCATCGCCATCGTCCGTCACGTGCAGGCTGAACCCTTGCTCACCGTACATGTAGTTGTAGCTCTTTCCATACCGTCTCTGTTGAGCTTTTAAGGGAGCACTTGATTAAAATATCATATTTACACCAAGGCCTTAATTTTCTTACCTTTTCCACGCAGCGGTTTTATTTTGAACAGATTGTTCGGCTCTTCGGACGCTTTTACGCCTTCCGTTAGGTAGCACACTCCATGCAGCAGGTACGCTATTTCGGTGTTGCCCTTCAGCTGTGGTGCACAGGCAACGAACCACGCATCGTCGGACCCGAGCCCATCCACCGTTGCGCCGAGCATTTGGTGCTCCTTCAGCTCCGACCGTATCTCGGGATGGTTGGTGTAGTAGTCCTCATAGTTTGTGTTGCCCTGCCGATCGAGACGGTACGGTACACATTCGGTGGGCTTTTCAAAGCTACACTTGTAAATAGCACCAGTTTCGTTGATGTTGCGCTGATACTCCAGATCTGATTGTGCTTGCGGTGCACCGACTAATACGCTAAAAATGACAAAAACAAGTGTTTTAGTTGATTTTGTTTAAATAGAAAGTTTATTTACCTTGCAGTGAAAGCGAAAAGATATGCACTAGCATATGTTGCCCTTATGCTAGTTATCGTACGAAGGTCAATGTTCGCTTATCTTCTCGCAAGCTTCTCCATGACCTCATCGAGCTACTTCACTGTTTCTGTTCATTTCTATTCAAGTTCACTACTCATCTTGTACAAGCCCTTGCAGCAGAACCGAACCTTCAAGGCTGCGCAATAGCTATCGCAACCACGCAACGTCTCCCGATGCAAGCCCAAGCGAAGCGTATACTGTAGTGGTGGGAGCTCGGAATCGGACCTACCCAATTCCGATTCCGTGTTCGCAATCAATTCTGGAGCCGATTCTAATTCCGGAATCGGCTCCGGGATCAGAATCGGGTCTGGAATTAGAATCGACCTAGGAATCGCAATTTGCTCAGGTAACGGAATCAGAATTGACTCCAGAGCTGGAATTGGCTGCGGAATGAGCATCAGTTCTTGAATGGAAATAAGAAGTTTCAGAAGCGATAACATTCCAGTAATCTCCATAAGAATAGATCGTTTACAAGTAAGTTTGCAGCGGCTATCAATTCGTTGCATCATTGGATCAAAACGTCTATTCTTATGGAGATGCCGAAACCGACTCCGATTTCGAAGCCGATTCTGATTTCGGAGCCAATTCCGATTCCAGAGCCGATTTCGATTCCAATTCAGATTCCGGAACCAATTCCGGAGACGATTCCGATTCCAGAGCCGATTTCGATTGCGGAGCTGATTCCGGAAATGATTCTGGAAACTGTTTCCGGACCTACTATCGGGAATCGATTCCGACAAAAACTTCAGTTTTACCATCACTAGTAAATTGGTGTTTAATCATACACGCAGCACACTTAAGAAACTGTTACCGTTTCCGAGAACTGGAATGAATGAGTGACTTACCCGCTAGTTCTCAGGTTGACGGAGAATCCAAAGTACGAGCTACGTGTCGGGCGTATGAACGTTTTTAGAGCTGGCTGAGTGAAGAGGTAATTGGCGTCGGGCGATAAATTAAACCCGTCCACGGTCGATAGGTACGTTAAAAGCACTGGTATGATCATTGTTGCAAATGAAACCCACTGGGATGAGCAGCGCGTTTTTCTTGCTACAAAAGTATATGAGAAAGCAACGCGAAACAATCTTCACTTGGCCGCAAACGAGTCACATCGCGCGCACTTGCAGCAGCCCCAAAACGTCTTCCACCGGCGAATCTGCAAACATTACTAACGAACTAGCCGCACTCGGGCGCGTCGCTAGACAGTGTTGATAAACGCGCGGCAGCTGTTTATCAGAAAGTTTGGCGACTCATAAGAACAGCTGAGTTGAGAGATGCGTGATGCGTGCACACTTGAGCGAGGTTGAGTCACACACGTGGCCGGCGATACGCGAACGGTTTTTATGAATAAAAGGAGACTCTGGTCAGCTTTTAACAACAGTAAATGCTCTTTTTATTCATAAAAATAGTTCAACGATTAATAATAATAGTGCAAAAAATAAACGAAGAATTAAATTCAACATGTAAGCCTATCTTACGATTGTCCACCATTCAGCGTGAACTTTGAGTCCACTCCGAAGAACTGGTGACAAACGTACTTGCATACGAGCATCCGGGCTTCCCTTTTCGTTTCGGCATTTACGCAAAACTCTTGCCCATCGATCTCGACCGTCGCAATCCACTCGTCGCCGGCGCGGCGATCATCGATGCGAAGGCCCGGGCGCATCTAGAAGGGGCAGGAAGAGGGAAAAGCAGATTTTAGACAAAGACTAAACATTACTGTACACATAAAACAGCTGGTACGATCGTTTGAGGGATGGAGCAGGTGGGACAGGGGGGAAGATTTGTACTCACATGCGTCAACAGTATCGATGGATGCATTTCGTCCGCATTAGGAGGAAGTGTGCCACGCTTTATGGGCTTTTCGCCACATACCGATCCAGTTTCCTCCGTTTCGATCTTCACCGCTCCATCCACTCCCGCTGTAGGTTGTATCGATTCGTGGTCCGTAGGAGTTTCCTGATATTTAGGCTTCGAATTATTCTGCTTATATAGTTCCCAATTACTTTCTTAAGAGTCAAATTTTTGACTTTCTTCTACGGTACTTACCCCAGAAGCGGATTGATATTTTAGTCGTTTGCTGGCGATCGTACTCTCCGAACACACACTATCGGGCGACCGGTGACGACGTCTGCCGTGCAGCTAGTGAGTAATGAAGCGTATTATGACTCAGTAGCACTGCTTCTAAGTAGTTGCATCGTAAACCCTGCACAACACTCCTCCAACTTACCGTGCCCCAGTACAGTTCGTCCAGCCTCGTCCGCAGATCGCCCTGCTCAACGTTCGAGGTGATAACGGCCACGGTAGGCCATTCCTTGCCGAGCCGGTACAGTGCGTACGAGGCAAGCTGCTGGTGGGACAGGCTGTTCTGTGCGATCAGATGCTTAAGCACCAGCTCGTCGGCATTCGCTTTCGCCTCGTCGGGATGATCGCCGTAGCCGGTGTGAAAGCGGTCGGCAATGTTGTGCACTGCAACGAATCTGGCGCCATTTTTCCCGATCGTAGTCATAGTACCTAGGATCTTGCCTTCATATATGAGCTCGTTTATGATACTGTCTGGACTCTTTGGCACTACCATGCCCTGCGTGTCCTGAAGGAAACAATCGTCAGTAAACTTCTTTTGTGTGGTGATAAGCGTAATTAAAAGCAATTAATTCACCATCGTCGTCATGCCGGTGCTCTGAACAATAACAGTTTCAATACATTTGCCGGTTAAACCGCACGAAACGCAGGCGCACACCTTCGATGTTATTGCCGGCGCTAAAACATCGCACACCGATCGCAGCGCGTTACCCAAGCAACAAAAACAGACAGACACAGTGCGCTCTCATTGAGCGAGAATGCAAAGCGAGAAAAATGAGAACGATCTGGGCAGGTAGAGAAGTAAGACAGGCCGGAAATTCAGAAACGAGGAGGGGTTTAGAAAAAATTAACCATCAAAAGCTAAACCGCGTGTAATAATAAGTGTATGTGAGGCATTTTAGTTGAAGAAAAGATAAAAAATACATTTTTTAATGCACTCAAAAGTAAAAAAATAAATTGAACTTTTTTTTTTGGAAACATACGTTATTCTTCTATTTCTGCTTCATATAAAAGAAAGGAAACAATGAAATAGCTGCCTCCTCCGAACGTGTGGAAAATCAAATATCTATCAAATATCAATAGATGGCGTATTATAACTCATCATTATATTGCTGTCCTTTTCTTGTATTGTGTTTCGACAAGCCTCATCTAATCGTTACCTATATAGCCTTCAAAATTTCCGAGCAAAAATCTATATGAATGGTCGTGTGGCCAGATACATGGGTCCAACACCAACGACCACTACCCGAATCTCACTTGCTTGGTTTTTCATTGGAGTTTAGCTTTTTAACGATCGTTCTAGCGATGCATAACTTCAATACGAAACCAAACAACTGTACAGAGGGAAGGTGAAAGCTCTCAAAGCGAAGAATGCTCCCCTGGCTAGCTATCCCACCAACAGGTGGCGCCACTAGCTGTTTTCTATTATTAGAATGCATGTATCGTTTGCCGTCTGCTAAACGAAGTCCTTTTATATTCCGTTTAGGTTGAAAACTTGAGCCGTTTAGAAGCCGTTTAGTGGACGTTTAGTGGATTTATGACACTTGGGTAAGCATCCGCCCTTGATGGATGTATAAAGTTTAGAATTCATTCACAATGAGATTCAAACTGTTATGCTGAGAAGAATCTATGGTTGTGATTATGTTGCCTGTATCAAATAATGAACTTTTGAATAGATTTGCTGGGCAAAAATGTATTACCACCAATCGATGCGATCGTTTTCCAATTTTGCATCTGACTTCCATAAAAATCGGCTTCTTCGTCATACTTCCGCACCACTGGAGATCTCGTTTGATTAGCAGCGACGAAGAAATTATCCCCTTAACCACTAATCGATCCGCAACAAGCAACGGAAAGCATTAAGAAACCGTTTATCTCTCCATGGCAGTCCCGTGGTAACGTGCGGCAGTATTGCCATACGCGCTCAGTATGTGCAGCACGAACATATTCGCTTCACGGTACCGCGGGGGGACTTCCTATTTTTTCGCATCTTTTTCGCATACGGAACGTTATGTAAATCAGAAGTAATAAATCGCTATATTCCACGGTAAAAATATCCCCTCTCCCCCCAGAAGAAAGGAAAAGTCTTCTTCCTCACATCGGAAGGCAGGCGTTGCGTGCTGGATAGTGCGTATAACGCACGGTAAGATCTCCCAATCGCTTGATCAGGAACCGAGCTGATCGATGTCCCACAAATCACATGTCTTCATTTGCGAAGGGGAACGGTGCCTAGCGAGAGAAAAGATTACAACCAAATGTTCGGAAGGCGGTCGGTTGCGGGATCGGAAAGAGAAAAGGACTGCTCCAGCTGGTGGGGAGTTATGCACCTTGCCTGTCTAATGACTGCTCGGACGCACTTGGACCGACGGGAGCCGACTTTGCTCGGTTCGGAGCAATATGTAGCCCACATTCGGCGGGGGCACTTCACTTTCTTTCCCTTCCCCCGTCGTGTTCCTGTGCGTTCGGGTTTTCCGCACTATCTTCTTCGGTTGATCCGGCGAGCATGATGGAAGTTGCATCATCGGTGGAATATCAATTGCAGTAGGCGCAGGCTAGCAGGCTTTTCTGTTTTGCATGTTTGCTGCGCTGCTCTCGCTCTCTTCGCTTCCTCTTATAATGCAAACCGCGCTATTGTTTCTCGGCTGCATCTCACCTTGATTGGGCAGGCGAGTCGGTACGTGCAGTTTCGGAAGTGCATTAGCGTGTAATGGGTGGCGTTGTAGGGATTGGAATGGACGCTGGCAAGAGCGATTGACCCGGGTCGACCTAGACAGCCGTGCGGAATGGAGACGAGATATTGGGTAGGGTGAACAGGCAAGAGAGGCTCGAGAGACGATCGAAAAGATGGAACGTTACCCACACGTGCTGGGAAGCTGCACCGGTTCGCCAAAGTCGTGCAATTTTTCACCCCTCCCCACGTGAGTCTGCGGAAGATCGAGCTGGAACAGAGTGGAGAAGAAAATTGCGCGACTAGCCATTGCGCAACAGTGAAGCGATCCATTTCACCCACGTAGCAGTAGCGACACCTTGCAAAGAGCATGAGGGGGAGGGTTTTGTTTTACATTTGCATTTGCACCTGTGGTCCAGTGCGAGGCTGAAACAAGGGACAGTTGTAATACAACGAAATGTGGGGAATGCCTTTGTGCCCGACTTTGGAGGTGTATGGATTGGTTTGAGTGGAAAGTAAAAGTCTACCGACAAAACGAGACTTTGAAAGATTGTCCCGTCGCGATGGGCTTTGGTACAAGAGCGCCTTGGGTCGTGAGAAGAACTTGCCCAGATGCTGACTGCGACAAGGCACAGGCGCACAATATAGGACAGAATAAACGAGGTCAGACATGATCGTATGTGTAGTCATATACGCTTTTGTTGCTGCGGTGAGGTTTATGTTGGTTTCGGCTCAGAGCAATCATTTTTTTTTTAATATTCACTCTCAGATGCATTTACCGTTGTGGGAGCAACATGCAATTTATGTAAACTGTCTGCCGAAAATGTTCTGCAGGCTGAAATGTTTTCTCACTTCCAAGACGCTTAGGCAACGTTAAATGGCACAAACCGAACCGAACCGAACCAACACGACACGTTCGCGGGTCGACAATTTTCGTCCAAACTCCAAACCCCTCCTGAGGGGTCGTAATGGGGGACGTGAAACGATTATGCGCCATGATGCATGCTCGGTGATCCACATAATGTGGCCCCAAAGCGCACGTATGCGATCGCACCGGCATCGATTGCAGTGCATCCGAAATGCAGCCCCCCCCCCGCCTCCCACCTTCAGGACGGATCGGTATCGTGGTGGTTACCATGGGCAGGCATGATCGCACGATGCGTGCACGCTCGTCATTGCGGAGCACGCCGAAAAGTTTACGAGGCCGCTAATTAGTCCTGGGCGCTGTATGCCGTGCGCATTTGCCGCCGCGCCGTGGGTGGTTGCGTGACATAGCGTGGCGTGGGTGGAGGTGGCTTCCACCAAACCTGAACCCAATTATATCTTCTCCACGATGATGTTGGCGGAGCGGGGGGATAGGTGAGCACGGGAGCAAATTCCCTTTCGTTTGGAAATGTCTAGGAAATGGGCTGCGTTACGACATGAGCGTTACTTACGTGGTAATTTATCAGCTGTCGCTAAAAATGTAGCTTTCGAAGAAGTTTTAGTCATATAGAAGTAAATGAATTAATAAGAGCTATCATTTTAACTCATACGATTCAAGTGCATGGAGAAAAATATATAAAAAGTTCTCGAAATTGCTTAAAAAAATAAAAAAAAAAAATAAAAAAAAATTGCTAAAAGAATCAACTAGAAATTGATACTTTCTATTAAGATTACCAAAATCATCGTTAATGCAATACCATTTCTTCCATTTATCTCAAGCTTATATTCCGAAATTTAATGACCCTATTTATCTGATTTATGTTTTCCCTCCATATCTCTATCACCTACATTTTCCTGTGTTTCAACTGTGGAAAAGGCCAAGCGTTTCCTGTTAAGCCTGCAGATAATTATATTTCCCACACCGTTCGACCATCGAATGCTGAGGAATAAGCACCCGGTAATCAGGTTCCGCCCGTTTTGCCACCGGTAATCCAGCAGCTGCTGAAAATTTCCTTCCGCGTTCCTTGCCTGCGCCTGCGCTGGCTGCAAAACGATCAGTCTGTCACATTGCGTACGCTAATCGGCTCAAAAGATTTAAACGCCCGGGCAAGACGAGGAATGCCGCTACGTACGTGCACTGCGTCGAAGGCGCCAGAAGAAGCCGACTCGCCTTCGCGTCATCGAACGAAACACGATAGATTACACAGTATTGAGACAACCGAGCCGTTCCTCGCACCGCCTCGGTGCAGTCGTTAATCATTTGCAGTACAGTGAATTAGCCGGCAGCAGTCTTTACGCAGCCGTTGTGATGCGATTCTTCTTTAATGATGACATAAAATCGAGCTTTTCGGGCCTACTGCAGCCGCATGGGTATGGGCGGATTGCAAGCGCACCTATTCGCTTCCTGTTCGGTGCACGGTTGGACATAATATTGTCATGCAAATGTACGGTTGTTCCTGAAAAAAAAAAAACGAAAAGGGGAGGAATTGGGTAACGGTAACAGACCGGTTGCTGGCTTCGCTTCCCGGTTTCGCTTTCGAGTGCTACTTTTCTCTTTTCACACAAGCTACTAAAACCCAGGCTGCAGCAGTTTCTGCTGCCTGTCTGCTTCTGCTGTTGGTGGGATTACTTCGCCTTTATAGAGTGGTATTGAAATCGGGTTTCGGATTAATTGTTTTATCTTCGTTGCTTAACTAGTA
>AXCO02000192.1:0-70024 GCA_000473525.2 Anopheles melas | reverse complement strand
GGTCCGCAAAATGAGACGGACAGGTGTGGAGATTTGAGTTGTTTCGATTAAACCGAACCAAAAACGGACGGACAAAGAGCAAGATAGAGATACAGAGAGAGAGAGAGAGAGAGAGAGAGAGAGAGAGAGAGAGAGAGAGAGAGAAAGCGAGAGCTAGAGATGGAGCGACGGTTCAGCGTAGCGATGTTGGAAGGCCAATAGACAGCGGGACAAAACGATCCATGTCCGTTAGGATTAATTGATATAGATTAAAAGGCCCCTATCCCCGATCCCTGAGCGATAGACACTTTCGAAGTGGTTTTTGGGGGCCCCCGGACCCAAGTTGTCAAGTGTCGGTGCAAAACGGTCGATACCTGCCGCTTCCAGGTGCTGGTTTTTTGTCAGCTTCATTATCCAAATAATGTGACAGTTTTAATGGACCTCGGGATCATCCTTTCGGTTTTGAAGGGCGGGAAAGGTTTGCTAAACTAAGGCGGCGTTTGAAGGAGGAGAGGGGATAAAGTGGCATAAACGATGTGCTCTGTTTTGAATCGGTCCTGTCATGATTAGGGACGCGATTGACGTCGGCCGCGGGAAGGACTGTGAAGGGTAGTGTGGGTAAGGATCAAGGATCAAGGACTGCTGGCGGGTTTCATTTGGTACCATGTGCGGGAAAATTAAAAGGGTAAAAGATTGATTGTTTGTTTAAGCGTGTACAGCTAACATATTAAGCAAATGTAGCTTTGGCGAAAGAAAAGAAAAACACAATTCAATGCTTGTTTTGCTACTCACAAATATGTTTGGTCCACCAATTCCAAGAACAACGTGTGTGGGTGATTTCTTAATATTAAGATTTGCATCCCTTCATCCGTCAGAAGATGATAGTTTTTAACGGTCGATTTTATTTGGGAAATTCAAGAAATAAGACCCACCAAATGATACCTCTTGTGTGCACTCTTAAGCTTTCATCGGTTCAATTGGAAACCTTTTTTTTCAATCCCATAAATTCTTTGAATGTAAATGATGTGAAATCAATGTAAAGAATTTTCATTACATTGAATGGAGTACATAAATAAAAAAAGATAAAAAAAATTAAGCTGAATGAGAAGAGTTCTTTCAGATTAATGTTTCATGTGTTTGAGCTAAACCGTTTATAAACATAAATGTATATACCATACTGAACACTGGTTTAGTAAAAACGTAATAAAAGCATTAAGTTTTAATGAAAGAAAATTAGGATAAAAATGTGTTTATATGCACATGAATACATGGAAATTTCCCTTACTTTTCCTGTATGTTACAAAACTATAATTCGAAAGACAAAGTTATGTGTCGAAACGTTGAGAATATTTCACATAAAATTCTATCTCAAAAGCGTTGTAAGTATTATAAATGAGCATGTATAAAATAATCCAAATAAAAAAAAGTAAAGTATTTAAACGGAAATCTACCAAAAATGTTTTTGTTTCATACATGCAAAACGTATTTGTAGAATATAGTAAACAGAAAGAAATTCAAAGCATTTGTTTTCATAAATTTAATTTTGAGGGACAGTGAAACAATCGATTTTGGACTACAAAACTCACATAATGCGTATTTTCCACCACAAAATCCTAATAATGCTAATGGAAGAGTATCGTTTTGAGCTAAATACAATTTTTGAATATATTTTTTTGTAAGGAAAACCTTTTGCTCAATTTTCATAGTTACGACAAGAGAAAAAAACTACACCATCTCGAATTATATAGATCTTGTGATACGGTTCCCTATTTACTACCCCTTTAAACTCTTGGGAATGCGCTCACTTTAAAATCGTATTAACTGGAACGAAACAAATCAAAACAAAGTGCTAGAGGGATGTTACATACAGGGAGGGGTAATTTTGTTTTGTAAAAAAATGTATGTCACGGTGGCAATTGGTTGATAAAAAATCTAAAATAACTGAAACACAATACAACGAGAGTAGAGGAAGCATTTTTTTCTCTTCCTTTTAAATTCCATCTATTTCACTCCACGCGAATTGACATTGAGATTGTTTTGCTTTGGTTGCGTTATAAATTGGGCCGGTGTATTGTGTTGCTCTGTTTTCAAAGGCTACAGTCATCTGTAGTGTAATTTAAAGACATTTTAGCGCAGATGAGGTCGCTGTTGGAGGTGGTGGTGGTGAGAGCATTTTTCAGGATACCCGTTTCAAACCCTCCCGAGATTCGCGCGACGTCGGAAAAAGGGGTTGAAAATAAGATGTTCCGCTAGATAAATCAGGACACCGACCCTTGCCATGCCGCCGAGCCTTCGGGCACCCTCAACCGTAGCAAAGGGTTTTAGCTACTGTTTAGCTTTTCCTTCACCCACGAACGTTCGTCCTGTCCGCAAAGAGGCCTGCCCGTGTGATAACAATCGTTGTCGCGCCCGTTAAATAGCTGCCGAACCGTTGGCTTCCTTCGCCTCCAACTGGAAAGGAAATCCCTTTTTCCAGATCGCTATCCTGCTCCGTGATGCGGGGTTTACGAGCGACCGAAATTCCGTACTGAGACTGAAGCAAGTGGCACCTCTTTTTTTTACGTTTAACCGTGCGACGGAGCAGCACACGCACGCCAGCGCGTCGCAGCGTTGCGTGTGTTTTGCGCTTTAACACACTAGCCGCGGGGGAAAATCCTATCTCGGTGCGGATCAAACCCGAGCGCCGGCGTAACCCTTTTAAGGGGTTTTTGGCGTGAAGCTTTACGGCCTCCGGTTTCGGGGAACGTTTTTCGCTTTGCGGAAGGTGTGACACACGCACGCACGCTCTCGGTCTGCGCACATCCGCAAGGGCTATGGCGGGGAGCCGGGTAACGTGTCAATTGGAGTGAGAAAGTGCGAAAATCATCACACCAACCCGATATCCGATCGGTCACGGAAGCTTGGAGGGATATTCGCTTCCGTTTTTTTTCTCTTCTCGTTCAGTCCCTGCTCACACGTAAGGGGTGTGAAGTTATGGAATGAATGTTTATTCCCAAGGCAATTGGAGCGTAGTACATGGTTGCTCCGTTTTCGCACACGGTTCAGCGGAAGTGATCAAATTAGAAATTAGAGGCGGATGTGCTTAGCGTATGGTTCACTTGAGAATTGTTTCTTTGACGCAGGACTTTTTCTTAAAGTATGGATGAAACCATCTCGTACGAAATTTGAAATAAAATCAATCAAAGATAAAGCCTAGAATTAACCTCTCGAATCCCCCACAAGTTTCCGTACGTTGTTAACGATATTTCAATAAATTACTCATTCTCTCAAGCCATATTTCCTACAATTGAATGCACAACGAATGTTATGTTGAAACTTAACGCAAATGATGCAGAAACGGTGGAACGACAAGAAAAAATATTCCACTGAAAGTGAAAAAATCTGAGGAAAAAACTGTTTTATAACTCAAAAGGAAGCTCTCTTGCAATCTCGCGAATGTCGACAGCTGCTTCATGATGAGCTTGGTTCGATGTTCGTCCGCATTGTTTGTCTGGCTGGCGCTTCTCGTCGCGTCAAACGCAAATGAAGTAAGCGATTTATCTTCGTTCTGTCTGTTCTACCCAGTCAACGAACCTAGGAAAAAAACCTTTAATGAAGAGGGTGGTACATTTTAATAGTTAATCATAGACAGAAGGAAGGGGTAACTAATTAAGAAATCAAAAATAGATTAAATGTGTGGTGGAATGATTACGCCCTTGCAGCAGCTCCATACTACGACTAAAATTTCATTTTGGACTTTCATACATTGGACCAGCTTTGGTACGATTTAAATTTCTTCTCACCTTTGCAAAACAAAGCATCTGTTAGTGGTCGCTTGAGAAGCACTTCAATGCAAGCCTCACCGTACGGATTTTTGATCCAATTCGATACCATCCCATTCTCCTCCCACGAAACCCTTCCGATCTATTGTTGGCTGATTTTAAGGGAAGGCATGTTTTGATCGTCAGGCCCGAAGAGAGTGCGGCGATGCGACGGTTGTGAATGGCGCCCGGATTGGCCACAGAATCGGTCACACGTAAAGAGGTTTGATGACTGTGGGAAATTGTTTTTTGGTCCATCGGTACCCTGTCGAATTCTCCAAAATGGTGCAACATTGGCCGAGCAAACTCGGCTTGGTTGAAAGGGTGGGAAGATGGCGATGGAGATGATTTGACTCCCGTGTCATGGTTGGAACGGAGTCAATGGTTAAGCCGCACAGTTAATCGAAACCGTTTGGCACCTTTCGAGCGCCGGCTCACTTTTCACGCAGCCGAGCATGCAAACAAAAATCGAACATCTTTGGGAATATCGTACGTCGCGTGGTGGAAACGGCACCGGAGAAAAGACGGAATCCTTGCGTAAGGTGCGTTTGATGGCGTGAGAATTCGTTTGATCGTGGCCACACAACGGCACCATTGTTGAATGATGCTAATTATATACAGAAGGTGCGCGTTGGTAAGCCTCTTTGCTTTTGTGCGACGAGCAGGATGAAACATGCAGGGAGATTCAGGTGGTGTCTAGGATGATTTGGCAAAACGTTGAACAATGTAACACCACATATCAAACATTTTATGATGGATTAAATTATTAATGAAATATTGTGAACTACAAGAATTCCTCACTAAAAGCTGAAATATCTCAAATGTTTAATCATCATCGATACATGTTTTTCATAATTATTATTTCATAATTAATTTATTAATGTATTAATAATGATTAAATATCAAAGAAATATTGTTAGTTGTTTTAATACAAATTTTCCTGTCCGTATTGTTTTACAATACAGAATAAACATATAGAAACATACTTATTATAAGTTAGAAAATAATAAGTAACAAGATAAAATTTTATATTAAATGCCTAATGATGGATGTAATACATACAACAAAAAAAAGATTTAATTTAAATTTGAAAGCTACTACCTGGTATACTTGAGTGATCGTAAATTTGTTCAATGTTGTGGAATGTGTTTATAATGTTAAACTTATATCTAAAACTTAGGAAAAAGGCATCATTAAGGATGCAGTAAATTAATGTTTTGGATTGTGAAATAATTGCGGATTGCAATAAAAATAATTTGTTTCAATCTCGATCGAGTGTACCAATTCATATGAAATTATCGTAAATCGTCAATCTATTTTATTAAACATGATTTAGATTTCATTACGGCTTACGTGCTAGAAAAGAAATTCTAATTCAGTTCCATTATATTTTATAGAACTTTTAATAATCAAGCAATTCCTTGGCAACATATTTATACAACCATAAAAAAATACATTAGTGCTCAAGAGCATGAGCATACGCATAAGAAATATTACTTTTTGTTAAGCTGAGATGAACAACATTATAAATAATAAAGAAAGATCTTAACTACAAATTTTAGTATAATGCAATTTTTTTCATATTTTATAATATTCTCGTAGTTAATAATAAGATCAGAGTTACAGAACGATTAATTACTTCACCCGGGTTGATCCGTTCCAAGAAAGCACCATTCGGTTTGATCGCATTCCCGATCGCATTCCGCTGCCATCATCGTTAGCTGACAGTGATAAAAGTTAAAACGCTCCCTCTTTCAAGCAAAGGTCCGTCACTCCGGACGGACTAAACAACAACAGCACCAAAAACGAAGCAAGATTGACATAACCCTACTGAGTTTTTGGCTGCGTTTCAGTGTCCATTTAGGACGGTTCGAATCACATTTCTGCTCTGCCCCGTACGTGTTGAAACACGACCGTCCAAGGTGGGGATATATTTGGGATCTGCTAATGAAAATAAGCACATGCAGCTGTACCGGGAGCTAGATGGGCCGTCTTTGATGGATAGATAGAGTGTTGGTGGAAGGCGGTAGATGGGGGGCGAGTGGTAAGGAATAGAAATATTTTTAATATTTTCAACACATCACCCATCAAACCCGTGGTGCGTGGTGGACGTGCGCGAGCCTTAATCAAAGTCTCGGCGTGCTGGGCAGCTCTTGAAAACGTCGACCCCACGTTAAGGTGGACGTAGGGTGATCTGTTTGGTACAACTAAGGAAGCATTTCTTCTTCTTTTTCTGTGTGTATGTGTCACTATCACTAATCTATCCACATAGAGGAGTTTGATTTTTAGAAACGATTTCCGCAGACGCTGCCGTTAGCGCAGCGATCAAGATCAGGTTCTCGATCTCGGTTCGGTCGGATCGAATCCTGTCGCTGAAGTGGGTATGACTACCGTGAAATGATTCATTCGTAGCTTCGGCCGCAGTGCCATTCACACTGTCTTGCTTACTCGCATCTTAGCCTCCCAGCAGCAGCCGCAATAAAGAATGTACAGTTTTCCACTGCCGCTGGTTTGATACCGTTCCGAAAGGAATGATGACCGCACGGCATCCCCTGTTGCTTGACAGTTGAAAAGATTCTTGACAAGAATTTGAATTTTTAATCAACCACCACGCGCAGAGAGCGGTGTACCAGGAGAGGAGCCTCATCCGAAAGGAAACAAACGACTTGCAGCGGTAGCCCCCCGGGCAGGTAGCCGAAGAAGGCCGTGTCCCTCAGACTCACAGCTCAACGGTGCGGATTAATCAAATGGGTTGGCCAAATCATGTAAATGAGCGCAATTCCGCTGACTCAGTGTGGACTTCTCGGGAGAGAAGGATGGGGATTGAGGTGAAGGTGGTACGGGTTTTCGTTGCGGTTTGGTGGTGATTTGAGCGACATGACATTTCTACATGGTCTGTGGAACCACCACCATCACCACTCCTATCGTCCATCGTTGCGATGGTTGATGGTTGGGACACGCTCTCGATCGCCGTACAGGAAGTGAAGAATCCAAAACAAATCCACAACTTCTGACCGAACCACACAGTAGTTAGTTAGCTACCGGCTTAATGATGTTTTCATCGCACCGTGTTTCGGACGGTGGCTCAGGTTCTGGGGCGAGATAATGATAGCGGGGCCGAGAAAAGGAGTAACTGGATGAGATACCGAATGTGCATAATTTGCAATCCATCGGCTGAGAGGTTGAGATGAGATAGGGGAGGTAGGTGGTATAATCGCAGTTTACGCGATCACCTTCTTGTCACAAATGTTTTCGGGCCTCGGGAGTCGCATGCGGTGGATGAGCATGGTGCAAAGAGAGCGGGATGTTGTTTGTTTCATAATTTAAGCTTATTCGGTGTCTTAAACCACTCATTATGACTACATGCATGTTGGAGAGGATGTAAGTATCGTATGGGTTATCATTTGTCGGTCGTTATAACTGTGCCAGGAAATGGCTTACCATGATAAAGCTGTGTGAAGGGGTTTCTTTTTTGATGTGGATCAAAGGTGTTGAATGTGACGCAAACAATGATTTTTAACGACGGAGCCACTGATGAAGAGAAATGAATGGATAGTTTTGCATAATCATTGCAGTCGAGGGTTTTGTTTGAAAGAGCATAACGAAAAATTGATCGAATTTTATTATGTTTTTTTGGAAGTTATTCAACGTACAATATGACTATTTCTAGTTTGTTAATGGCAAAGAAGATGTTTGTACTTGACATTCAGTATTTGTCATACAAAACATCTTGATAATCGATAATTGCTATAAGGAGAGACAATCTAAGCTACTGAGTTTCTTAATACTTGTTTACAAGTCTACGACAACCTGTACGGATGTGTTATAATTGCAGCTAGATGTTTTTTTTGTTTATTTTTATGATGTTTTAAGATGTTTTTTAGACTTAGAGCCAATTGCTCTCTTGCAATCGGTTGATTGATTCTACGCTTAAAATCTAACATTCTTTGTTGCAAGCCATTTGTGGCCTATATCCTTATATCAACTAGATAACGAACGAACGATGTTCATGTTCTTCATGTGAAATGGCTAAAAAGTGTCGTTAAAAACTATAGAACGTAATGTTATGGCTTGTCTGTATTATTACGAGAAGTTCTATATAACTTAGAATAGATTGCTGAGTTGTACGGCGAACCGAGTATCCTGATGGTGGCGAAGGCTGGCAGGATACGATGGCTGGGGCATGTCATGAAGAAGCCGGACTCATGCCCCACCAAGAAGGTGTTCGACAACGATCCCCAGTTCGGCATAAGGCGCAGGGCAGCACAGCGAACTCGATGGCGGGTTCAGGTGAAGCGAGACCTGTTGTAGATCGGGTGTCTACATAGATGGGAAGCTGCAGTCAGGCACCGAACATCCTGGGGAATTATTGTTGACTGGGCCATGACGTGCTCTATCGTGAGCAGGCCAACAAGAAATAGAGAGAGTCATAGATAGAGAGAGAGAGACAGAAAGAGATTTGAAAGAGAGAGAGAGAAAGAGATAGAGAGAGAGATAGAGAAAGAGAGAGAATAGGTTAATGTGTTCAAAAAAGGGACCGTTGAAGATAATTTATTTTAAACTATGAACTATGAATGAAACGATACGTAGCCTAAGGTAAGCAGGTAGTACAAAGGTAAGAGTACGTAAGTAAGTATCGAAGTATCTTATTCATGGCTACATTTTATCGCTCATGTGTTATTTTATTCAAATTTGAATCGTTTAAGAATAAAACTGAAACTAATGCTTGATTATCGATTTGATCATCTCAGATTCTGTAATAGCCCATTCTTCGGATAAACTTACTTAACTTAAGGATTGTATTGAAATTAATTTTAACTTGAAATAAAAATGAAAAGGACACATCAACTTGAAGATGAAATATCTTTTTCTTCGTTTCAAGTAAGCATAAAGCTTCCCAATTGTTCAGAGAAGTCTTATTCTTAAATCAAAATCTTCAGAACTCTGCACTGAAAAATCAAACCAGCTATTTGCATTCCTTCTTTTTATGATCACACATTATCGATCGTTTCATTTGACGCTGTCTGACCTGATTTTAAATTGATCAATGAAACGCTTTACTCACACGTCCGGGAACGGGGCAAATTCATTCATAATCCCAGCCCGCAGCACCGGCAGCAGCCCGACAAAAGGCAACAAAATTAGCCACATCATCATCGCCTTCTAAAACTTCACACTGAACCAACCGAACGAAAACGGGATGCAAAATCCCAAAGTCCCTGAATGGTCCCACCATTCGCTACCGCGCTTCCCATGCGGTTCGTAAGCTGACCGCGTTGGTTGCGTTTTTGTTGAGTACGCCCCTTTACGCGGCAACATGATTGACATGCGTAGGGCACTAATCTTAATGCATATATTTAAATTTGAATTTTCACACCAACCACCAACACTAGGATAGTTTTTTTTTTCTTTTTTTTGTTTGGTTCCTCACGTCCCGAAAATAGATTCTGATAAAGAAACGAGAGTGCGAGCGTTTAAAGTGAAACGAAGGAAAAAAAGAAAGAAGCAAGCATTTAGTTTCCTTTTTTCCTCCGTCGATATGTGAGAATGTCTCACAATTGTGCTAAAGCTTGAAACGCCTCAACTTTGGTTGGACTTCGGTTGTTCAATAATAGTGTTGTGTCTCAAGGCGTTTCTTACGCCTTACTACATCGCACCGTGATCGGGATGACTTTGCACTCGGAAAACTGAAAGCGATCGAGAAGACCCGATCGATCTTCGAACGCTTGTTGCATGGATCGCTGATGTCTTTATCAGATGAATGCATCTGAGCCGAACGAAGACGAAGGGTAACAGAGGATGCGTGAGACTGCAATGACGGTGGGGGTGTACGTGTCAGAGCCGGCGTTGCTAAGGCGACGCAATGTCTACCTGTGTTTAGTTTGGCTAGTTTGTTGGGATATCGCCGAATCGTACGATTGAATGTAGACAATTTGTCTCTGTAGCTACATCTACGATACGAATACGATTTCGTGGAAATTGAATTATTTTCATCATAAAAGCCTTTGCCTCGTGTGTGTTCTTAAGCTAGGCTTGTGTAAAGCAACAATACTTTGATCGTTTTCTTTATTTTGGGTTAGAGTTTACACCTGATCGTGAGGATCTTGCATGTATTGTGGGTTTAGTTTGTGTTTGGATTGTTATCTCACTTTTATGGGAAATTGATTGTGTGGAAAGGGATTTTAATTGTTCTCTTGAAGTGTTAGCCAAGCAGGTGTCTTCGAATAAAATTTAAATACCTAGCCGTTAAATCGTGCTTACTAAAGTCTTGAAAAATACTTAAATTAAATCAGCTTTACTCAAGAAGTCTTTGATACAGTTTAATTTTACTTCAATATAAATATAACCTAAAATCTATGTTTCCTTACATCAAACATTAAACGATAGAATTGATAAACATTAAACATATTTTTGCATAAAGTACATAAATATAGCAACGATGGTCAAGAGGATTGTAAAATCTTTCTCCCTATATCATTTAAAAAAAACTCCATAACAGGGACCACCCTTGAGTACGGATTAACTATCCGAACCAGTAGCGGGAGGTTTTTGCCATTCTCGGCCCCGCTCGGAATGGACCGCGCGGTAGATTTGGTACGCATGTTGATGGCTGAAAAATCCTATGCCAGCCTGAACCAAACATCAAAGGGGGTCGTTTAGATATTCGTCCTATCTAACACGTGCGGTGAATGGTGCGCGTGAAAAGATTTTTACGAGCTAATTGGCGTAACGCAGTTGATATGGCTCGAAATCGTGGAATGTGTTGTCAATTTGAATTTGGATTTGGATTTTCACAAAGAGCTCGAAACAAACATGTGTAGGAGGTGCCAGTGTTGAATTAATTTGATTTTGCTATTCACTTTATTTCACTATTCTGAACTTATAACCCGATTAATGATACCTATAGCAGCAAACTAGAGAAGAGACAAGTGAAAACATTGATGAAAAGACATCTGGTAAATGTGTAAGGTAAGTCATTGGATTTGTTACGGTTCTCACGATTAGTTTGTTTCCAATTAGAACAATTCTCCTTGGACAGAAAAGATGCGTAAATTTTTAGGAGTAAGTAAATGGTTCAATATTAGTACTATGTCTAAAAAAATGATTTATTCAAATAAATGATTTTGTACACACAACACCAACAAATTGTTTACAAATTGTACCCTCAACAGTTAAAATAAACATTGCAGCCTGCTCGTTATTCTACTGTAGATAAATTACTGCAATATAACGCCGTTGAAGCCATCTTCCATTCTCCTCATTTGTACAAATTCTCGAAACAGTTCGGATGGGTAGATCCAAACATTAAGTCATTCAAAGTTTTTTTTCTGGTTGCTTTTCAGCGTAAATTGGTAACCCCAAGGATGGATACATTTTGCATATGGATATGCAAACATCAGAGGAAAAACCGTTTAATTTTTATGGATATCGACATGCCCCGTATCGTTAATATGATCCACCCCGGTAGCCGTTGACGGTTAAATGAGGTGCACAAAAGTTTGACACATTTTCACCCTACCTTGTTCATATTTATAGTCACACAGTGGAGAATCGTTAATGGAACGATAAAGGGAGCGAGTGAACTGCAAAATGTTAATGGAGGCAATAAGCATATATTTGTTTCGTTATTCAATATAATAAAAATAATGCATTACTTCAACGCATCTGCAGTCGGTATGTATTGAAAGATCAGCCTTTTATAAAATGGTCTTTTCGAATTACATTTCAGGCAAACAAAATCATTTGAATTTTTTATAGAAGCGGCTGATGATTCAGGATCAAAAAGAACTGTTCAACTCTATCTATATTCAACCGTAAACAGGATTGCTTTGTACCTCAAGATGAGCTGCTGTAAATGAATGGTTAATGACTCGTTTTCATTTCACAGAATGGCGCTGCTTGTAACGCGGATGGTTTGTTTAATTTGGGTGAAATTAGGTCTGATTTTATTCGCACACCGCCTTTGATCTTGAAAACGACTTAATAAGCGGCGCATTAACTCGGCGCCTGGAAAGGAAAAAGACGCTTCAAGTTCTTGGGTGGTGTGCGATGTTTGCCTCCTGTTTGATGTGCCCGACCTCATAAACTATATTTTTACGAGTTAAACGTTCATCTGCAATGTTCAACTTCAAAGCCAAGTGAAAAGGTGATGTTTGTTGTGCGTTTGATGTATAGTAGTAAAATAACACAAGACTAGACTACCGGAAAAGGAAAGATATTGTTTTGCATTTTTTAACTCGTGTTTGTAAAAAAAGGACCAACATAATGTCATAAAATGTTGAAAACAAACTTGAATCCTTCCTACACAATTATTGGCAAAAACAGAACATATGCCACAGGGTACACATTCCCGATGATAAATAGCTCACGTTGGACAGTTTCAAATTGTGGATTAAGTTTTATCAATTTTTAAACCACACTCTCATCCACCGATTACACACTCTAACAGGATTACGGGGTGCACCGTGCAGTGCGGGCTGCGGACCGCGGGGACAGGGATAATTTTCATCCACCCTAACATGCCGTAATGGTCCATCAGCATGATGGTTCTAATCCGAATTTATGAAATGAAGGACAAATCGGTGCAAAGCATCCCTTTTTCCCGGTGCGGACAGTAGTACAGCGAGGATACGCCACACACACACACACACACAAAGAAAAAGATACGCCAAGGGTATATCGTGTGCTCATTTTTTTGTCCTTGCGCATCTTCTTTTCTCATCCCCCGTGCGTTTACAGTAAAAACAAATCGCCTCGCCCAGAAGTGAACCGTAAAACAATTCCCAACGATATGACTAATGAAGGGTAGCGCGCAGAACGAATCGCTCGTGCCGTAAGCCGTGGCCGTCGGTTTTTATTATCTCTCCCGCTTAACGAGAGGGTGGCGCAATTTCTCATCACATTGTTGTCCCCTTTGGATGACACGTTTTTCTTGCGTCTTTTTTTTTCTTGCACCCCTCTCACCCTTAAACGGGATTCTGCTTGTTCGATTGGCTCACGATGTGCTGAGATTGCGCAAAACGTGTGATGTGCGGGCAGTGTGAGCGAAAGTCGGTAAAAGGCTAGGGGAAAGCACCCAGCAGGAAGGTGCAAGGAAAGTCAAATCTTCCGTAGATAATAGAATTATGATAACTTTTATGATAATCACTTTAACAGGATCATCATAAAAGGGCAAACGGGCGAACTGTTTGCACTGTGGCCGGCTCTGTTTTGCGGTCTCACACGGACGTACTGGGCGGGAATGGAAGGAACGGGTGAAAGGGGGTAGGGATGTAATAGAACTCACCCACCGGCGATTATGCGATGGTCCATTTTTATATGGTGACGCATGTGGCCACCACCATGCTAGGCCGGGCCGGAGGGTGGAATCAGCCACATCCGACAAATTTGTTTCCAATTACAGCGGATTGGTGTGCGCGACACGGACGAGCAGTAGGAACTGCGAGGGTAGCACAAAAAGGGGTGGCGGTGATTTGTTTTTGTGGTAAAACTTTTTTCCTCTAACTGTTATCTCTTTTTTGTTTTTAAGTTGTCGTTGGTAGGGTTTGTTTGTTTTGATGCAGTCATTTGATTTTAATGCGGAGTAAAATGGTTCAAATAAATGAGCACTTTTCTTGGCGATTATCTTGTTTGGTGCAGTTCGTTCAAATGGAAAACGGTTGGTTGAAAAAAAGAAAAGAAATACTCACAAGCATACGATTTTGCATTATGATATGAAGATTAAACTTGAGAGAAATGTTGGATTGATGCACCTTACCTTAAAGCATTTATAGTTTTGGTAGTGAAGTTTATTTTTAGATCAAACTAACAATATTTTTTATGTAATAATGAATATTAAACTTTTACATCCTAAAGTAAACTCCGCTGAAAATTCAAAACGAAATACTATTAAACAAAAGGAATCTTAAACAGAGAACAGAGAATGATTTTCTTATGAAAGTGTTTTGGCTTGAACAATATCATGTTTTAGTAGAAAGATTTGTGATTGTTGATGCTATGGTTTTCGCAGACTTACTGAAAGGAACGTTTTTTGATAAATCAATATTTAATAAAAGGAATATTATAAGAGCTCAAGGTGTCTCATGGGAAGAATATTCCATGTTTCGAAAAATTCGGACACTTGTTCAACACTTTTGAACGAAAATCACTTATGTCTCTTTTTAACAGTTTTCAACTCTTTATGACAGTTTTTAATTCTTACTTATGGATTATGTTTCTAAATAAAAACTTTCCTGTAGCCAGTTACATTATTAAATTTAAAAAGACACCATATTCTTGCTATAATTCAAATTATATATTGTTTAAACATTACATAGACCACACCTTCCAATTATCGAAGGAATGCGGGAACAAGAGGGATAAAAAAGTGTGTTTTGACAGTTTCTGGAAAATATTAACACCATTAGTAAGCCCAGATCTCGTAACGAGCGGTAGATCCCCCATCATCAGGCTGCTTCCAGGTCGGATTGGAAACTAGACCAGTGGTTTGATCGCCTATTACGCAGATGCGTCGGGACGATGCCTGATTAAGGGCAGCCAAGCAGGAAAGAATAAATATTCGGTCATTTGTGATCGTTATTGAATTAGGGTTTTTTTCCAGTGTATTCCGCACGCCGTTGGAAGTATAATGAAACCGTGAGGCACCCTGGTAAGTCAAACGAGAAGATACCAACTAAAAAACCCAATCGAACGAACGCATGCAATGCGCTTAATGTGAGCCAATTAATTAAATTTCCTAGCTTTTGTGGCTTCTGGCCTACTTGAGCCCGGCCAGCAGCGCCGTTTTATGCCGTTGCGAACGTCAACGGTGGCTTTACGTTGACTGGGCACTTCGCCTACTGCCACCATGTGATGTGATGTTGGAGTGATGGAACAAATGAAACAAATTCCCGCCAGTGCCACCAACAGTGTGTCTGTGTGTGTATAGAGTGGAGCCTCCAGGTCGACATGCTGAACCGAAAGTGGCTCAATTTGCCACGGACATTTGTCTAGTCGCGGGCGGCTTCACGTATCGTTCACGCGGCGTGTCGTGAGCCTGATTTGGGCGCTGGATAAAACGAATGAACCGAATGCAACGCGGTGGCTCGTCATGAGAATCTAAACAGTAGGAGCGAGCCTTTTGGTGATCAGTTTTACGATTTTGGAATAATAAATTTTCAAAAACCGACCTCACATGGCACGATCGGCAGTGTCATAAATTGTGGGATCCACATTTACATTTTATACTGCCGGTGTTTAGTGTGTCCATGTGCGTCACGGTGGCGACAGGACGGTCGTCCTTACGCTCTGCACCAGAAGGAACAGTTTTACGACGTACACCGGCCCACCGTAACACCGATACCTCGTGCGTGTAATGGACAAAGTTTAATTAGAATGGCAGCTAAACAAATAAAATCATTAATACATTTATGAGCGCCATTTCTGTTTCGGGAAGCGAAAGGTGGCCCTGTTTTTGGAAAGCGCAAAAGATCTTGATTTCATCGGGACCCTTTTCGGGGCAAAGGGATACGGAATAGATGAGTTTAAACTTCAGCTGCCTGACCCACATACGCATATATGTCGATAGGGATGGGGAAGTTTGGGCTTGGGTAGACACATTGTACATTTGATTCGATGAAGTTCTGGTGATTGATATTTGAACGAGTGCGTGATGTTGAACCCAATTGTGGCCTAGTTTTCAGGTACGATTTTACGACAAGGCAAGGGTTGGTTGTAAATGTGTTGTAAAGAAATAATTAAAACTAGGACATGAGCTCTTTTATCTGCGGGATTGTTTAGGATTGTGGATAAAGGATACCTTTTTAGTGTTACTGTTCATCTGACATTACGCTGTCAATTTAAAACAGTAATAAACCAGCATGGCAAAACATCTGGAAATGCCTAATAATTGGATTAGTAGGACAAAATCGAAGTATTGACTCAATTGAATAAGGGCTTGTGATATGTTATTAAACCAAACCACATTCTTGGTATCCCCATCAAGATGAATTCACGTGTCGAAGGTGAGTCAAATTGTTTTGATTAGTTGATTTTTGTTGATGAGTCATCGTAATCATGTTTACTTTTTAACAACTTTCTTCTACTTCCTGTTATACTTATGAGATTTATTTAAATGTCTACATACTAAATATATACTTTTTCTAAGAAATAGCATGATATTATAGTTTGTGATATTTTGATTTTGTGTTTGAAATTATAATTCAAACATATTTTTTAAGATCATCAAACATTGTATTGTATCTTATTTTATTCATGCTAAATATATTCACCTTTTATCGTTCTTGTATACTTTTAATTTGCGTATTTCATTAGAAAATTATTGAAAGTTACATGCTTAAGTGAACCTCGACTTTTTGCTGATTGCTGTTGATTTTAATAGATAGTTACATGTGTGTTGTGTAGTTTTTCAATCATTAAATTATTTTTTATATTACGTCCCAACTGTGTTGTTGGACTTTTCCCAACAAATCAGCATTTTGTGTTCAAATCTTTTTTAATAATTAGTGTATTTTTTTAAAGAGTTTGTATTTAAAAATGCATTTTTTACTACATTCGAGCTTCAAAAAGATTGTTATCAATATATTTTGAATTTAAAATACTATTTATGACTCTATTAACTTGAGCAGTAAAATATATTGAATAATTTTTTATATAACAATTGCCCTTTTTAAAACCATTTTTATTATCACATTACACAATTAATGCAACTAACCATACAATTTAGGCAAATTAAAAAAGTTGTACCTTTTACAAAAAGATAGGACAAGTTACCTAAAGAAAAAAACATGATCATCATCATCTTTTTAAATTAAATAAATTGAAATTAAATAAAAAATAACAACATTTTCTCTACGTGTTTGCTGTTGATACGGTGAGGTCATGGTGAAAGTTAACATTCACGACAGCAATCTTGTTGTGTTTTCATAGCATACTGTTTGTTTACCATCGTCTCCTTCCTCAACGGGCTCGTTGGTCTAGGGGTATGATTTTCGCTTAGGGTGCGAGAGGTCCCGGGTTCAAATCCCGGACGAGCCCACCTTCACACAGTTTTTTATATTTCAAAACAGTGATCCTGTGCGAGATAAGCTTTCGAATAGAGCTAAAATATACAACGGAAGCAATAAGAGTATATAAAAATATACAACGGGAGCAATTCTTCAATAAGATCGTGTGCATAAATGTTTATTAAAAAAAATTTTACTGATACTAATGGAAAAAAAATTGTTTTGCCTTTTCCGATGGTGAAGTTCGTTATTCAAAATCATTAATGAAAAGAGCTACGATTGGCGCATGAGTTTCATTTTATTTCTTCTTTGTTAACGTTTTAACATTTGTCAGTTTAACTCTCAACTCTTTTATTTGAACTACTCTCTGTCACTTGGTACAGTCAGGCCTTGATCGACAACGGTTGTTGTTCTGCCAAAGAAGAAAAAGACTCTCTGTCACTAAATATATGACGTTGTGATTATTTAGTTCTGAGGATGTTTCTCAGTAGAGAGCTTGAACAAAAAAAGCAAGCCTCAATAATTGAGAAAATAATTAGAAACGTTCGCATACTTATACCTAAACAAACATTCTTGAAATGAAAACTACATTTTTGTTAAAAAAAGGTAAATTTTTGCTGGATTTAATAATTTAATAAAATTCAACACATTCTACAACACAAAACCCATTATTCACCATGCATTTGTTGCAGATGAATTTACACCTTTGGGCTACCGTACCAACAAGCGGTCCCCTCCCTCTGCAGGTAGTTGCAGCAGATCGGTTCGATCTCGGGCTACAGTTTCTCAACTCCCATCAACAGCTTAGAAGCCACTGTTTCTCATAATTGTTAACACTTTCACAGAGCAGTTTGTTACTCGAACCGGGGGTACTCTGCCGTTGATTGCCAGGCTACCGAAGCGAGTGACTTGCCGACGCCCAGGTCCCACAAAACCCAAGCACTCGCTCTGTCGTGGGCTATTAGTAAAAACCGGAGCCGGATGGGAAGCGAGCGAAGGGATTTTTTGGCAGCCCTTTCCGATAAATAGCGGAGACACCAAACTTTACACCTTCTCATCGAAAGCCACCACTAGCACACTATCGTCACGCCAACACATACTTATGCTAAACCCGGCCATCAGTAGACAGAACAGAACAAGGCTGATTCCCAGTTTGGTGGTGGTGGTGGTGGTGATGGTCTCGAGAGCACGGTACAGTTATCTGGATCTAATTTTGAGAAATCTTCAATGCTGGTAGCCATTTTGGACCGTTTGCCGTTGCCGTTAGGGTGCGATGGCTTGCGAGAAGAAGTTTCGTACGTTAGAATGGCTGCAAAACTTTTCTCCAGAATACGCAACTGGGAGCTCAGAGGAAGCAGTGTGGCTAGTAGTGCTCCGAAAGCTGCTGAAGTATCCACCAGCTTTTTGGGCCAGCGGGCTTTTGTGTGTATGAGTGTGTGTATGTATTTGTATGTGTGCAAACAAGGTTAATATTGTGGCCAAACTAGTGTAGAAAAGGGACGCACTCGAAGACAACTGCAAGCTCCCCCGAAGGGACAGTCGTCCATTTTGGGGGTTCGCAAAGCTAGTCACGCTTGCCGGTTTCCGGTTCGATGTTTTCATCGTTCGGGGCACATTTTATGTGCCGAAAAGTTTACCGTGGAAAGCCAATCCGGCCCGTTCCAGTTCACTGCGAGCTCGGTCCAACAACGAACCAAAAGGACCTTTTGTGTTGGGAGGGTGAAACTTTTGTGGTGCAAGCAGTTCGTGCTCGAGTTTTCCGGTTATAAAAGTCAAAAGATAAATTACACAGATTAGTGAAGATTAACAACCGGGAAATTCGTAAGTCAGCGTCAAAGCAACCGATGAAGGATTTCTCTCGCAGGGCCATCTCGAAACTGTACGAAACTGTGCCCCACCCCAGGTCGTAGTCTGGCAGGGCAACACCAGCACAACACCGAAGACAAGTTTCTGAGTCGAAAAGGACAAGGCAGGATGGCCGCCCGCCGGGGTAGGGTGATTCCTATCTAAATGTTTTCGTTTTGACAATTTTCTCCTTTTCGGGGTGAAGATTTCTCATTCAACACTCGTGAAAGACGACAGATTAAGACAGAACGAGCTCGGCCAGCAGAAGGATACGGTGCTGCTGAAAAGCGGTAGATGCTGGTAGTTGGTGCTTGGTAAGAGAATGTATGTCTCGGGTATGTGTTGCTCTTCGGGTGCAATAAATTTCCCGAGTTCCAGCATGAAGCCCGTTCTGGTGAAGTAGAAGTGTTTCGGGTATGAAATATTTCATGTTGGTTAAGATGAATGTGTAATTAAAGTATGATTCAGGCAAACTCCCGCACCGATCCGGTGGTGATCGAAGCGTTAAGAAATGGCTCAGCAATAAACTTAGTTCAGCTTCCAAGTTGCAGGCTTTGGTGCATGAGTTATGCGACTGTTCGGTTGGTTTGTTTTTAGGAGAATGTTTCGCTTGGCCACTTCATCCGTAAATGAATGCATGAATCCTTTTCGTACAGAATTTACGAACAATCGCCCGTGCGGCAGTAAATTCAACACAAGCAAAAGTGCGCGCGCGCTGTTCAAATAAAAACATGCATGTTTATGGGACAGCAATGGTAAGCTATTTGCGTACGGAACAGACTCATCAACTTTCGTACGCTCAGTTTCATTACATTCGTCCCCAAAAAAACGCAAACTTCTCGAGCTTGTACAGGGAAGAGAAGGGGACAAGATTTATCCCCCAACGAACCGGCATTCGTGTCTAAGGCACGAAGAAATGAATCAAACAGCTCACATTTGCCACCCAGCGGGATGTCTCATTCAGTGTCCCGGGTCTGCAAGACCAGCCACAAAAACAAAAATGAAAACACACAACCTCCCAAACCCGGTCAAACAAAATGCTTCCATCTTGGTTTCAGCTGGCCAACCAGCCCGCCAACCAGGTAGAAAGCAACGCAGGTTAAGAAATTCAAACCCCCTTTCCCGAAGCGAAGCAGATACGTGCATGAATTATAATTTAATAATCATAATCGAGCCGTAATACGATATTGACCGGGACTGGTCCGGGTAGGCCCCACATGGATTCTGTGCACCGTGCTGGGGCGAGGTGCCAAAAATAGTGCGAGAATATAACATTCGCCTGCAGTTGTCACTCGGCGGGAAGTGTGAGCTTTTGGGCGACAAACAGTATTTTACGTTGGTTTGCTGTTACGGACAAAGCCAAAAGGCCCCAGTCTGTGTTTGGAGATACTCTTGATTAAAAAGAAATTTTCAACCATTTCGATGGCGTTAGAGTTGAGCAAACAGATGAAGAGAACGAACTTAGAGAATAAGGTAAAACTTTGAGCAGTTCATATACACGCTCTTTGCTTTATTTGGAGTAGAGCACAATTTTTACTCTGAGACACAGTTGTTTCGCCTGCCCAAACAGAACTTCAAGGAACAAAACGAATCATGACAACGAAATGAAATAAAAAAAAAAAGAAAAACGGAAGACATATTTTACCCCAACGTATAGCCTGAAATTATGAAAATTGTTATAAAATATGACATTAAAATAAAATATCAACACCAACTCGGAAAGCGGGGTGCATGGAATGTACGAAACATGCAAATCCCCAGAGGGGCGGGAAAAGGGAAGCAAAGGAGGAAAAGGTAAACCCAACCGTTTCTGTCTCTTCGGGGTGGGCAAACACTCCCGTTGTTCGGTGGGTCGCGATCGGTTTATGAATTCTTGATCATTCTCCAGAAATCGTTGAGATCATTTTCTGTTTGGATATTTTAATCCATTCATAAATAATATCGCACACCCTGCAAACCGGGTTTTTGGGTGCCCAATCGACCGGTTTAGTTTGTTGGTGCCCATTCATGAAAATTGTGTTGCTTGCATGGACCCCCCCCCCCCGCCTCCCATCACAAAAAAGCGAAGAACCGGATGCGTGGAAGTTGTGAAGAAAGGACTGATCACCGCGCGCGGGGCAAGAGTCCAAGATACGTTACGATTTTGGATATCAAAAAATGACTAAATTTTATCCTCCAAGCCCAAACGATAACGGACTCGACTCGACAAACGATTAGATTCACACTTCGACAAATGGTTTTGAAAGGATGAATCAATGTGCGAGGAATGCAGGGGGACTGTGCGAGTGATGCTTTCCACTGTTCGATCATTGATGGTCATAAATGGAAGCTTACGTTTGGTGAATGAATTTTCGTTCGCTTTTTTGCCGTTACAGGAATGTTTCCAGGTGTGTGATGATAGAGGACAGAGGGGTAAAGATGCTTTACTCCAGAAAAAAAAAGCTACTCCACACATCTAGCCAACGGCGATACTCATTGACGAACCGCAATTCCGATGATAATGAGAGGAGGATGAGTTTTGAAGCTTGACCAAGGCACTCCCTAAAATATTTAAAAAAGGCAGGAAGAGGTTTTTTGGGCAGCTTTTGAAAATCAAATTGGTCTTTTAGAGGCCGTTTGCGGCACATGCTGTGCGACCGATGGACAGTGGGTGTCATTAAAATGATCCGAACATGGGTAATATACTTTGACGATTCACACAAATGTGATGAAATTTGGAGACCCTTGATATAAAATGGAATATTATATTGATGTAAAAGAATATAAAATTATAATGTGTATTTTGTAATATATAGTCTTATACCAAGAAGTGTTCGAACTTTTCTCAAATCAGATAATTCTAAAATACATATAATGTTCTTTCTTTCTTTCTAAATTTATATGGATTACACTCTTTAAATTAGGAATGCATCAGGACATGTATTGCGAGTTGAGTTTTATAACACAACTGTATCTTAATGTTTGATCAGAATGGTTTGAAAATATTACTAATGTTCAACTAAAGTAACTTTGATCCAATAAATATGAAACAATAAGCTTATGAAACAGGATACAAGACATAAATTAATGATTCAAATGATCTCATGAGCTGAATTTCATTTAATAAATTGATTGAATATGTGACAGTGGAAAGGAAATTGCATCTTAACTATTAATTTACACATAAAATAAAGAAGAACTAATGTTTGGAAAAAACAACGAAATGGTAATTCAGTATTTTGCAAATTTACTGCGTATGCTTATTCAAAATTGTTATTTAATGTTGCAAACATTTTTTATAAATTTTAAATTTAATATCAAATAATTCAGAAGTTAAACATCAAACACCATTATAATAATTAACAACGAAAATACCCTGCTAATGATAATATAATACATTCCCTTTCATTGGCTTTAAAACACGTCGGCAAATGACGTCGACAAATGAGCTACTGCCTTCTTCGCTGACCGAACTCCCTGGCCGGCTATTTAATCGACTTGCCGCTAACCAACCGACCAGAAACATCAAATTAATATCAACGATTTCCCGCGACAGCTCCACTCGACTCGAAATATTACCAAATTGATTCCGATTAGCCAGCCCGCTGCACTACTTCATCAGCTAATTGACTATCAAAAACGATCGTTCTCCTCCTCATTCGCCACCGTCCCATCGCTGGCTCTCTCGTTTGCTCGGCGCTTTCAGTCTGTAATTTAGAATCCTCGTCATTCGGCTCAAGGATATCGGTTCGGGCTCGAAATCCTGCCCGCCCGCGTCAGCACAGCGTAAACGTCCCACACGAACCGGGGCAGCCTCGGGAGAGCATTCAATAAACAAACGAGTAATTATGTAAAGTTTATCGCTGATAGAGCGCCGGCACGCTATTCCCTAGTTATGCAGGCCGGAACCGTCATCAGCTCAGCGATGGGCAGCGAATCGGATAGTTGTGCTGGAGTGGTGTGGGAGATGGCGGTTTTGGGATTTGCTGGAAAATGCCACCATGACAAACTATGTCCTCCTCGATCGCTCCATCGCTCCATCGAAAGTAATCGCAAGGGGAAGATAATTTTCAAATTAGTCAAAATCTCGTAGCAGACACTAAGTGGCCGAGCGGGGTGTATGAGTGTTGGGTCATGGTGTTTCGAATTAGAATCTATTTCAAAACGAGTAGATAGGCGCCTGCTAGACGCAACAAAGCAGCTCCTTATCTATCTTGTGTGGCTTCTGGTTTTTGTGTGTGATTGATTCTAGCATTGAAAGAAACAATTTGTTCGTGCACGAGACCTTCGCTAGGGTAAGATATGTTTAATAAGCTGCAGTAATGCTACTCTTAGTTGCATTGGAGTAGGAAAAGCACTGTAGACTTCCGCTTTTATTAATCACACCGTTCAAGGGTTTATCTACCGGCAGAATGAAGAGCTAAAACATCCGCCTGGCAGCGGTAACGCACGCCTGCTCTGTAATCACTTTCTCCGATGTCACACAAGTGCCTGGAACGATTCTTGCCTAATTCTCAACAGATGCCTACATATGCCAGCTACAAACAACACTTCAGATAACAGATGCTCACTTGCTTTCTACGCATGGGACCAGATTAGAAAAGAAAACCAGCCGAAAAGCGGGAACAACTCATCCGATTCTAAATTCGTTACCTCCACAGCTTCCATAGCACATGCTAATCCGACGGCATTCTCAACATCACACCAGCCACCAGCCGAAATAAACTGGATCTCGGCCGTGGTTCATGGTGCGCATTGATTTCCATTCGGTTTCGGAGTCTGATTCACATCTCCACGGTAGATTATGTGGTAGATCGTAAATATTGCTTTGAGTTATGGGAGAGCGCTTTCTGAAACCGTTTCATCGCATCGCTCTTCCCAAATGCGCTACGCCACTGTGGAATATTAGATTAAGGCCGCCGGAAAGAACTGTTCCCTTTTCCTGGGGCTCGTTATTGGCTTTACGATTGTCGGCCAGGTAAGGCTTTTGAGTAGCTTGTAAAATTCAAATTTATTGATCGCAATTTGTTAAACATTCTTAATGCCAGTATTATAGCTAGCGTGGAAAGCTATGGGAGTATGCGGTGAAAACAGTTTAGAGTGCTACATGAGAAAGTTCCAGTTGTTTTAAGCCGCAATGGTTTGCTTTACTTTACTTATTAAAACAAAAACAAATGTAATTGTGTATTTTAAAACTTCGATTTATTTATGAAATAAATTTACAACAATAGAACAATCAAAACTGCTATTAAGCAGGAGTTTTAACAGGAGTTGTCGCTGAATTCCCATCTATTATCAAAAAATAATTAATTTGAGACAAAACAAATATGAAAAAATGACGAAAATAAGTGCCTCAAAAATGAATTATTCAAACCTTGGCGCAGGGATGTCCAGCCTTATCAGTTGGCAAGCCACATTGCTTCGTAAATATCGTTGTTGAGGACCTTTAGACGTTACCTGTTAGCCAATGATTCGAAAATTAAATCACGTTTAAATCACAGTCAGTAATAACACAAAGCACTGACTGAAAATCATAACGAAAACTTTAAGCTAACTATATTAATAATGTGTTTGATTTGCTAATTAGATTTTGCATTTATTGCGTGAATTTGGAATAAACAGCATACGTGAAAAGGACATTTACACAGCTTGTCTCTGCAAAATTATTTATCTTATACACAACATCCAGGAAGATAACCAATGAATTCACCAGCCACATGTTTTTAGACATCACATTCTACAATTGAAAACAACAAAACATAACCTTTTGAAACGAATGCTACAGTGATTTAATCCAATCACGCTTTGGTAAACGACAAAGCAAAGTCACTTTATGGTTGCCTCAACGCTACCACACCAACTACACCGGTAAACCAGCGCCATAATTGATCCTCACGAGTCCATGATCAAGGAGCACAATTCCTCCCCGCATGTGGTGTCCCGGGACGTGCACGGACCCAGCAGGAACTCCGGAGGAAATCGCCCTATCGCACGGCCAAATCAAAACCAGAAGCCAACTCGTCAGCGGAGTGATGAATCCCTGAAGGCAAAACAGCTTCAGGACTGTGGGGGACCTGTAGCGATGGGAGGCCACCTTATTCGGCGATGAGGTGAAGCCGTACAAAAATTCTTCCCCAACCCAGGACAGGCTTCCTGGAAGCGACGGGACCAAACGTCAGTTGCTTGCGCGTGTGATGGCTTAAGAAAATCAAAATGTCTGTCCGTGTGGGGCCCGGACCTGGTGTAGGGGGGGGGGGGTCATCCACACAAAAAATTACGGGAATGGGAAGGGTGCGGGGGGGGGGAGTTGTAAGGTGCAGCGAGGCGTGCTTTAAATGGTAGCTCCAAACAGAGAAGACCTAACCTGTCATTAAATTATGGATCGTCGGTTGCCATTCCTCCGCGACCAATCCGGAGGCCATGCGCACTGGACCAGTCTCCCCGCCCAAACGCCCCAACACCCTCTTCTGGCCGTGGAAAGCAAACATGATTTATCACCAACCAGGCAACGAACGCAATGATCTTTGCTTTTCTTTTTACGAATGGCAAATACTGTTGTGTTACTCCCGCTGCGGCTGGAGATCCCCCACCTTCATTCCTGGGGAGGAGAGGGTTCCGTGGGCCACGTGAAGTTGGAAGCGACAAACATCGATCGCACGCAACCCGAACAGTGTACTCCATTCGTGCTGGCCCCCGGAAAGCAGCCAAAGGGAAGATCGAAACGCGCTGATAACAATTAATTCCAACGCCCCAGCGCAGGAGTTGAAGGTTTGCTCTCCCTCTCCCCCCTCCCGGACTGACGGATTCCGGGTGGTTTCTGCGATCTCAACGGTCGTCAACGGTTGAAATGTTCTTCGGCAGCATCCATGTGCAGCCGCTCCATTCCTAACAGCTTAACATATTTTGAACTTTCCCCGCACGCTCCGTGCAAACAGACAACGCACCTACACACACGCGCGCGCAAGATCGTGAGTTGACGCGGAGAATTGGAGAATATGTTAGCGCATATGTGGTCGAGTGGCATAAGCTGCCACCCCGATCCCCAATCGGATAAATACCTAATCAATCAATGGCCATCTCGCGATCACATACGCACTGCCACGATGGTGGTCTGAGCTTTAAAAAAGAGTCGAAAAAAAAGAAACTGCGTACGGAAAAAGGTAAACCAAGCTCCGCTCCTCGCTCGACAACAATCGCGGACGGTTGGAAAATCAATCTTGAAGAATTATTATTATTATTATTATTATTACCCCAACAGGGACGACCATTCGCCACCACCGGTTGGAGGACCACGGGATTAAGTATTTGTTCGTTGTTTTCTTCTTTTTTTCTAACCACCTCCAGGATTGATCGCAAGCGCGGGATGTTGGGATTTTAAGAAGGTGGAGATATTCTTCACCTCGCTGTAACAATTTGAACAATTGTGGCGAGGTGTCCAAAATCGGGAGGAACGGTTAAGATACAGAAAACACAAATCACACACACACTTGGCTACCTGGTGTTATTGGTTTTAGTGGAAGCACATCATGTGCTTGTGTGAATTTAATATCCGTCTGATCCGTGGGCATGGACCGCTCAGAGGCTCATCGTTGAAATTGGTCGCTTTTAAAATGGCGCGCTTTCAATCGGCGCAATCTGTAACGTACCGTGAATGATCGATTTTGTGTCTTTTCATCCTGTGGGTGACTGTGCGTCGAGGGGTTTTGTTTGTTTGAACCCCGTGTGTGTGTGTGCGTGTGTGATTTTGTGTGGTGGAGGGATTCTTTTATCCTCCTGGAAGATTGATCGTGATCGAGTGGATCATGACGGTTGGGACTCTACTTCTTTTTTTTGACACATAGTGAAATCGTTCGAACTGGTGGTAAAAGATTATTTCATTATATATGGGTAAACAGATTGGTCAGGTTGGTTAGTGAACTTAGTTCAGTTTAGGTTTTGTTTGAAATCACTGTTGTTTTTTCGCGATACTGTTAAATCCTTGTATAGTTTCAAATACTTCTGTAAAACATTATTCGTTTGAAGAACACATTATTCTATTAAAGTAGATATTCAATTGAGCCTAAAACACTCGCATACATTGTTAAATAGTACAGCTTTTAAGCATGATTGCATGTATAGTTTTTCGCATAAATGCATCTTCTGTGTTGCGATCTGTTATGTGCAAAGCTATTTGGATTTTTAACATGCAACTGTGTATGCTTAATGTAAAATTGCAGTAGCAATAATAATATCGTCTCTTTTTTATGAATTAGGTTGGTTCCTTTGGTTATAACAAGAGCTTTGATACAATTGTAAGTTAACATCTCGAATTGTTTTTGTAAAATAATCACAGTTATTCAGTACATCCTACATGGAGCAGAACAAGATTTTAAGTTCGTCCACCAAAAATCTGAAAAGACGCAATCAAATTATCACTATCACTTTGTAGTAATAATATCGTACTCTGAGATAAAATATAAGAAAATCATGCGGAAATTACGAAAAAATGAAAGAAAAATTCATGAATAAATATACATAATACTTAGCAATGAACAAGTATAACAGCAAAATAAACAAATAAGAAACTGGTGCATTCATACTTTATTCAACTAATGATTTAATTAAAATGAAAAAAAAAATACATGATAGAGTGATTGAAACAGAAAGGAACTATATATATATTATAAACCTTTAACGTTGTTGGAAATAAAATAAGGAGGTTAAATGGTTATTTCATAATTATTTGTATTTTTTTTTCATGTGCTAAATCAGCATAATGTTGTGGCATATTCAGTCGCTGATACTAATAAACTTTTTTGCCCCAAAATAATACAGTTTAACCATTTAACATTTGTTCTTTTCAGATACTACTACAAATCCATTTAGTCTTTAAAAATGATTACCGATGTATAAGTAAAACTATTCAATATTAAAATTCCCATTTAAATTATTCTATTTTAAAATTTACAAACTGTATGTAACTCCATTCACTGCTGAAATATCCGTTCGATGCTCCTATCTGAATCCACACACAATGCAACGGAACTAGGGATCGAGCTCACTCCCGCCAAAAAATATCCAAAAATCTATTGTAACAAGTAATTAACTTTTTCAGCCCTTCGACAAAGGCAAAACGACATCCCGACCCGGTCACGCTCGCTCCCTTTCGAAAGGTCGGGTCCCAAGCTTATCCGCAGTCTATTTGCAAACATGTCAGTCGGCATTCTTTTTCGTGACAGATTTACATGTCTAACACCTTTTCGGGGCGTACAACAAACGCCCGGGCGGAGAGCATACATATGCTGAGCCTCTTCTTCTAGCGATGTACTACTACACATTGTAAAAGAGGAAAAAACAACGGCTAATCAACGCAAACAACGAACATCGGCCGGCAGCAACCCACCGGTAGAACGTGACATGCGTGTGTATTCCCAAACGTGCGACAAAAATTTAACGCCAAGAAACGGAAAAAAAGGATCACCAACGGTCCTGTGAACGGAGACCACACACAAACACATACACCCGATGCTGTCAAGCAAAATTGTTAACAAGCTTTTCATCTCACAAGTTGAAGCATCAACGAGTCCTTTTTCTTGTGGATTTCCATTTTTGTTTTTGTTGCTCTTTGGCTCCTTTATTCCACCGTTTGTCGTGTTCGGAGTGCTTTCGGTTCGTTATTTTGGTTCCTTTCATTTCACACTAATAACAGCGGCAAGAAAAAAAAAACAAAAAAGAGGAGGAAACAAGCATCGTACCGAATCCGATCCTTTCTAATTCGATCGCTGACTTCCCATCGGAGATAAGAGGATGGTTTGAAAATTGTGTGGAAACATCTCCGGTCCCGGTGCAAAGCAGGCAAGTGTTTCCCCCGGCAAACGGCTCACGTGAAAGGATATCCTGAGCTGAAACAAAAAATGTCTAAAAAGGAAGGAAGGCAGCAAATGCCACACACCCATGGAAAACACAGTTTTCAAGGATTGGTGCCGCCACTCGTCTCACCACGAGACACGCAGGAACCTAGCCTGCAAGGTCCCGCTGGTGACAGTTTGTCTTCCAGATGAAACAAATACCCCGCAACGTGCCACATCCTCTCATTCGCCACAAGCCACACACAAGCTGAGGACTCCGAATCGAATCTCAAAACTCCTCTCCTACTTCGCCCTGTTAAGCCCATCAAAGCGTGAGCCAGCAGTGCGGGGGATTTCTTTTGCACAGTTTGTGTTGTCCCTTTCCCATTCGTTGTGGTCTATGCGCTGTGCTTTTCTCTTTCCTGCTATCTCCTTCCCTTTCAAACCCACTCACTGCACGTAGCTGATCCTTTGGGCAAAGGCAGAGGGCGAAAACTGCAATCTCGACAAACGGAACGGTTTATTAGAGAACCATTAGATCAACCTGACATATGTCACATGTGTCGCTGGGCGAAGCATTTTTCATGAACGATGAACTGCTTTTCCGCCCGGGTGGTTCGCTGACTTCAGCGATCCGGGGATTTTCGGGAGCGCCTTCTGCTTTGCAGGCGGTTCACTCAATTTCAACCCAAAGAAAAGTGTTGGCGGTCTCTGGCAGACTCCTGGTGCGGTGTGTTCTACACTCTTCCTACACTGGTCCGTGTGTGTGTGTGGTCGGTTCCATTCCACTTGTTTGTGACATTTTGGTATTATATTTTTTTCCTTCCTGATAGAATAACAATTCCTTCTCGTGACTGCTCAAACTTATTTTTTTTTGTCTTCGTTGTTTGCTTCCCAGTTTGGATTTGTTTTTGTAGCGCCTTTTTTTCTATTTTGCCAATTTCCAATTTACCGGTGATGGGAGACGACACCTTCCACCAGTCTCAATCTGGAATGTCACAAACAAACAAACAAATTTCCACCATTTCTCCTCGTCGTGTGCAAATCGAGCTGCTTCCTGCACGCTCTGAACAGGGTAGTAGCTACTCTCTTCCTTTTTTTAATCTTTACTTGAAATCAGTATGATCGGTTCTGTTTTCTCACCCCATGATGAACTCCAAAACATCTCACCATTCCGCTCAGTTTGCTCAATTACTACCGCTTTTTATCACAGGGGACTGTAGGCTGTGTTTGCCTTCCACCGGTGGGCCCTATTTATTTGTCTAATATGCCACATCGAATCAGCATTGCACACAAACAACGTAACAGATTGCTCTAATCCCGCGTCCCTCACGAAACGGTTGTATTGCAGCAAATTTGGCAACACATTTACAGTGCAAAAGGGTTCGCATGGGTGTTGGGAGGGAGGCTTTGCTAAACGAGTGAGAGAAACCTTTTATCCACGGTGCGGAGGTGATTGGTCGTAGTGTTTGTTTTTGGGATAGTGTGGTTATAATAGCATAAACAAAAAAATGGAAATTGATACAACAACCATCTTGAGTGTGGGACTCCCTTAACTGATTGCTCGTGATGTCTCGAACCATATTTAGAAATGCTCATTAATATCGTGCACTACAAGCGTCAATAATCTCGCGCTAATCTGCATACCAATCTCACGAGCATATTAAGATTTGCCACACACACGCACACACACACACACACACTAACGCAAAGTAATCTGGAACTGGTAGTTTCCAGCGTAGTCAGCAAAACCCCTTTTTCACTATCATGTGTACTTCTGTGCGTTTCTGTGTATTATTTGCTGACTGTTGGGCTCCAGAGCACTATTAGCATTCCTCACGTCAACCGAAGGCCGTTTCGCCCGAGATCGACATCAATAGCATCGGCATCTTGCAAAAGTGACGACGATGGCCGTCCCTCCCCTTCGGCAAGGGCAGCAGGCTGGCTTATCATCCTTTCCAGATTTTATGCCTACCCAACTAAACCATTCCGATCACGTGCGTAGTAGCAGCTTCTAGAGCGCCTGCACGCGTGCTTGTTTTTGGGGCGGACCGGAGCGTAAGTTCACGTCCCACCGATTGACGCAACCGTGTGCTTCTAATGAAAATTGGCAACGTCATAATTTTATGACCCGCTTGCACGTTCGGGAAATGAACAATGCCTATGCTGGAAAGGGAACCGCTAGGTTGTGTTTAATCGTTCGAAGGATGTTTCCTCTTTCGTGCCTGCAAAAAGGAAGCAGCAGCATATTGAGCACTTTGGGAAGACTGAAACAATCGAGTCCTGGAGACATCGACCTGCCAACAACGGGCACAATCTTCATCGTGTTGTGGGGATTGCAAGAAAGGAGCCTGATATTACACACTCAAACGAGATGCAAACGCTTGCATCGAAAGCAGTTTGATCATTAGCTCGATGAGAGAGGGATGAGCCCGGGCAACTCCAACGCGTACCAAGCGCGAGCGCCAAGCGTTGATGAATTTCGACTTGCAAACTCATAAACCAACTTCTGTGTCGAATGAATCGTCCATAAATGTGGTTGACTTTCACCACCGGCATTGCTCGATTTATTAGGATGAGATTCACCCAAAAGATCCTTACCATCTGGCGCACCCGTTGTGTGCACAGCCCGTGATGCGCCAAACTGCCAGTGACGGTAAGATGAACCGAAACAGTGATTTGTCGTAAAAATGGATCGTTCTGCAACGTCGCATTCGGACGAGCATCGGTCTCGGTGTTGGATTGGACCAGATTTGTGCTGAAAACGGATATTAAACCATAAACAGTACGGCTCATCCATCACCAACTGGGGACGGAGATAAGAGATCCGGCCCCGGGCCCGGTTGTGCTGCAATGATGGTTGCTGCTGGCTGACGTCGGTCCTGTCTGTCATCGCCGAACAATTTCCACTGGCACAATTGAATGATAAGCAGCCAAGATGCAGAGTGTGTAATTTGTGGCTTTATTAAAATCTTCCAGGCAGGTCAGCAAAAGTGGCGCTACTGTTGTGGTAGCCGTTTTTCGGGGACCTGGCACACTCACACCGATTTCGGTGCTTCAGAAGCTGCATCACAGATGGTTCACCGTAATACGATTGTGACCAGGGTGGATTATTTGATCATAAAGCTGGAATGATGCAATGGAATGAAGCAGGCTGCTGCTGGAAGAACCCTCCTGGGCTGCAATGGTGACAGGTTGTGCACCGTGATTGAAACACTGAACGTGATGTAAGACTTCAGCGGGAAGGTTTCTCTCTTTCGAAGTGATTTTGTGTGTCCACCCGAAAGGTGCTTCAATTAGGAGCAGCAAAGGCAAAAGGTAAATGCAATTTTTGAACAATGCAAAGCGGAGCATAACTCATGCTCGTTTCAGCCACTCAAAAACAACCTCCATCGCCGACTCACTTGTTTTATCTTCTGCAGCCACCACCTTCCGCGCTTATGCAACCGGAAACGAAAAGCTGTAAATAATATTTATATGCTCTTGTGGAATGGAAAAACACCGGCAGTGAATGCGCTTCTCGACGCATCGCGCCAGTGACACGTATGCAGCCTGTGTACGTGCACTCATCGTGTGTGTGTGTGTGTGTGTATGTGCGCCCCAGCAGGTATGGTAAATTAAAATCCCTCCCGGTACAGTGGGCCATTAATTTGCCGGCTCGGGGCAGTCGGGAAGCTGTCCGCAGTAACGAACCTGCAACAGCTACCGGGCTTGCTTGCCTGCTTGCTCGGTGCAGTCTCGCTGGCTGTCAGGCCCGTGTCCGATGGGTGCTGAAGCGTTGAGGTCAGGGCCACACGTCAAGCAAACAGTGGCAACGGCAAACACACCTACCCAGGGCGGTGGCGGAAAAGAAGAAAGGAATTTTGCAACGGGCGCAAAAAGGGCTCCATTCATCCTGCTGGCTGCATCAATTTCGGTGGCTGCGCGTGAAACCCATTTGGCCAGTTCGATTTGCCCGGATCGGTGCGGAAACAGTCGAACAACCATGAATTATGCAGCCGCGTGGCCCCCCGGGGCAGACACAGGTTCGGCAGAAACAGAAAGGGGAGAGGACTGACAGAAGCCAAAACAACTGCTTACCGGTACTGGCCAATGGGCCGGCGGGCGAGCAGGAGGCGTCACAAATGTCATTCACTGTTGGGCCGCAGTCCGTTGTTCTACGTAAAGAAAGGAGCGAAGAATTGTGCACATTTCTTAATTAACATAAATGTCAACCACATCGTAAAAGCACGCAGAAACCATCCGTTTGGTGCATTGTAATGGGTCGCTAAATGATGCGTCGTAGCGGTTGGATGCTAATTCGGAACTGCACTGCTGGTGGCGCTGCAATTGTTCATTACATCTCTTGGTTGGCTCGGGCGGTTTCGATTTGAGCGCGTTTTAAATGGGTTTTTTAAAAATGGCTTTTTCTGCACGTCTGCAGTACAAAAAATGCAAATTTTTGAACGGTTTCAAGGCCAACAAAACGTTTATGCCCTAAAGATAAAACGTTTCATTTTTAATAAGAAAGTTTCAACCTAATTATTGACTAATGAGCCATAAACAAAACGATTTTTTTATTTCACCCACCTATGTCATTAATTATTTTAATTGGAAAAAATAAGAATTTAACAAAATTACTTTTGTTTAAATCTGAATCGGCAACGCACACTTATACCTTTAAACATCCAATTAAATTATGACACAAAAGAGAGCATAATCACCATACAAGGCTCAAAAAAGTAATAAACATAAATATTCATGATATTCGAATCTTGATGAAACAGAAATTTTAGGACAAAGATTCCATAAAAGGTCAAGCAATGAAACTTGATTGCAAGCGGACTGTAGAATAGCATTCTTGATAAAATCAATGTATTTTCTTGTTCAATGAGTTAATTGATATCATGGTTCAAACCTTCATAGTGCAAAGATAATTAAATAGCAAAATATTTTACATTAAAAAAAAACCATATCAAATAAGATTTTTTCATTTGTGCTGAAAACTTTAAGACTGATAACAAATCAGGAATTTTGTTTAGCAGCTGCATTAATAAAGAAAGTGGTTTTGAATGTCTGTTAAATGCCAAAAGCAAAATTGATTAATACAAAAAATGTTGCCTAAAACATTGTCAGATTTAAGCACTAAATTCATGTCATTTTTATCCGTTTCAACAAAATATTCATTTTTGATACTGATTTAATTAAATATAGTTTGGGACACTAGTGTTTTTTTTCATGTAGATCTGATAAGGAAGAAATTAGTAAACAAGAAATTGCATCTATGAACACATTGATAATCATAAAGGTATTTTGTTTCGAAACACTCATCTCACTCACCGCTAGAATCCCATAATTGAACTTTAAATGATGTCATAAGAAACCTTTCGAGTTCCTGTGAAAGCTTTTCAAGCCCATCCAATCTAATGTCAACCCAAATCGACTCTATCCATTCTCAAATGCCATCGAACGTTAATCCCTTTCGGAAGTTCTTATCCCAATTAGCTTCTGTGTAGGCCATCCAGAAGGGGGGGGGGGGACCAGTTCTTTACACAACCTTCACACAATCTACCTTACCAGTGCTTCCGAGCCTGCAGGCTGTCTTTGCTTCTAATTATCCAACTTCCCGACGTTTCGTAAGTATTTTCACACGTTAAATGTGTGCCCTCCAGTAGTGGAAGGCCATAGAAATCATCTACGAACGGTGGAACCGGCTAAGACGATGGGCTGAAATTGTGGTTAGTCTAACGTTAATATCTAAGCCGGCGAGTCAGAGCCTGGGAGCACCCTTAGCCGCAAATGATGATAAAACTCTTGCTTCCGATTTGTTCGCGAGCAGGCTATTTGATTGCTTTCAGTAACCCATTTAACCTGCCTGCGTGGCGTGGATTGGGTAAAACTCTAGCTGCTGAAGGGGGTACCATCTTATTGTGTGATCCCGTTTCAGTATCATCTTTCCTCGTTTAAGCACAGGAACCTATGATTATCACCATTTTGATGGGACCGAAGAAATGAAGATGATACAGCGCAATGAAATTGCGCTCCCGGTAGGTATTTTTTTCCCAGCGATGGTTCACACCCATACAGCAGGTTAATGTTTTGGGGAGAAACCGGAAATTAAACCCCAGCTCTATTGAGGAAGGAGTTAGGTTAGCAGTTCTCGCAAGTGCAGCGCTTCGATTCAGAACGGGGCATGATTTCTTTCACATGGCTCGATTACGGTTTGAAGACACTGTGCGATGGGATTAATCGATCAATTAAAGTAAAGTTTTCGAAAGAAAGGTGTTGGAAGCTTCCATTGGGCTTAACTGCAGGAAGTTTAGCAAAGTGATCGTTATTGTTAAAGAAGAGAGACAGGTACGATGAAAAATAAATATCTTCGTGATGTCGAGAGCATGTTTTTTTATATCAATCTTAAATAAATTAGTAAATAGATTTTGCCACTACAGTAAGCTGTATAGTGTGTATAGCAGACGATGTGCTGCAGGATTCATGTGGGTAGAATTGTGAAGTGTGATGACCGAAATGCTTTTGACGTTTGGTAATCTTCCCGAATCTGGCTCACATTTAGCAAAGAGTTTATATCTGGCAACGAACTGTCTTTTGCTGCCGAAAAAGGACTTTAATGGTGCTTTTCCTGGGTAGGATATAATGATGGTTTGGTTTAGTAGAAAAACCAACAATAGTTCAATTTTAAAAATATGTGAAACATCTGTGCACCACAGGGTTCTAACAGGGTTGAAAAGGAAAAAACGAAACATAATCACTCGTAAAACCCCAGCGAAGTTACGTAGGACAGTTATATATGTCCTGTTGAATGATTCCTTACTTGTGCTTGTCCCAGTTATGATTACTGTTCTTGTCCAAGTGCTACAGTTCTAGGTCAAATGCCTTAGAATATCCTTATTCCTAATGTCTAAGCCTATGTTAGTCTAAGTTTTAAGTGCGATACTAGACAAAACATAATCAAGCTATTTTATTTTTTCCAGTCTCTGTGTTGTACTTGGTTCTGTACTTTATAAATGGACATGTCTCTTATAGCAACTACTGGATTTAGACAACGGTTGAAATAAATTCATTGTTTCAGGTCCAGTATCAGACTTGGTTTTGATTGCTTTTGTTCATATCTCTGTAACTAAATACTATGTTTGCTAAATACAACTTATCCTTTGTATTCTTTGCAAATAATGATGGATTTCAAAGTTAAATTTAATTATGTTTCTTAACATCTTTGTACATCTTTTCATAACTTATTTCTTATCTTATGTTCTTATCTTTAAAGTAAATCCATTTGTTTATTATTCAAGTATTTCATCTCTTCAATCAGGTGACGTCACGTATTCATGATAAATGTGTTTTTTTTTAATTATAAATCATCATATGTGATCATATGATACTAAATGCGATACGAAGGAATATCCTTTCCTAAAAAATAATAAACGTTTGAGTTACGTTCTTAAGTACTCCTAATTGAAGATGTACATCAAAGCTTTGAAGCCATTTTATTATCCCAACCTTAATATCGCATGCTAGCTATTTCAGCGGGGGCTTCCGTTGATTTGTTTGCCACAGTTCAGCTCCCTTGATTTGTTTGCCAACAGTTAAATGGAAGCTCAACTGTTAGCTTAAAACATAAAACAAGTGCACTCCGTTTAGATGTTGCAGGTAATGCTTTCTTTTATTCATCAGCATGAACATTTCATCCACCTGGCTTCGGAAATAAGAATTTCCGCCGAACGATTACACTTGTTTGCGCACCACCGTACATCGTACTAAACCCCGCGGCACAAAACAATTTCCCTTCGCAATCTAGCAAGCAAATCATGCCGCCGAGCCGCGCTGAGCCAAACAAAAACGAATATTGGATGAAATTATAAATCAAACATAACCGTAAAATTCAATTGCCTTCACATATTGTTCGGATGCAAAGATATGAGTTGCTGGTGTGCTGCTATGCGCTTGCAGATAATAACGATAAAAGCTAATGGGCTCGTACGGAGAAATGGCTTCAGGAGATCGGTTTGCGATGCGTTATATTACTACTCCCGGTTACCCCCAAGGGGGGGTTAAGCTCCTCCCAAGAAACACTCTGGCCATCGGTATGTTTGTGCACGCAATTTAGTCAAACGATCTCAAAACCGTTTGAAGCGTAATGACCAAGCCTGCTGGAGGCTTTCTTATGTTTTTTTCTTGCCTGCTTCTTGTCGTCAGATTGCAGCCGTAATCGTTTGGTTGCGTTTGAGAGAAGGTGGTCCGTTTTCGAGGACATGATTTCCAACGGAAATTCCATGGAAAATGAACCTCTAAATTGCTTTCAAACAACCGGATCAAGTTTAAAAATAAATGAAATCGGGAAGAGTGTACTTTGCTTCAAATGCTTAAAAAAACGTTTCACAGTTCCTGCTGCTTCTAATGGATAACAGTTCTTTGTTTGCATACCTATTGGAGAGACGCAAAAGTCAACGCTACATAACGAGCACTTTCAACAATCACTCATGTGATCTTCGCTTGTGTTACAGCACGTCGTAGAGCATTCCCCAATCCTAGCATCACATCGATAAATCAACGAAGCACGGTTCTGTTCTTGCCTGTGTCTTCGAGCTTCAGGCCCCACTGCAACACACAAAAACGTCTCATCGAAACTGAGCTATGTTGGCTAATTAAGATTTTCAGAACCCTCAACCCGCAACCCCGAGAGCAAAGAATGCAAGCAGAACCAAAAAAAAACGACGCACACACACACACACACAATCCCACTCATTGCCACCAGAGCCGGACGGGTCGGGCAGGCTGATGAAGATGAGCATGTTTACAACTTCACCCGTACGCGGGCGAATGTGATGCACACGATCGCGCCCAGGATCGCACAGGGCGCTGCAACATCCGCAAATATCCGCGCTAATTAAATTCCGCGAATGATTTTTCAAATTCTCACTCACCCCCCTTATTGCCCTCCCATACTGCTGTGTTGTTGCGAAATGGTGTGCTGATTTTCGGCAAAAGCGCACCGCGTACCGCACCACGTTCCTTCCGGGTGGGCCACAATCAGGCCGCGCACGCTGACGTTGGCAAACGGCGCGCGATTGGCACCGCGACAGGACAGTGGGCCGCGGATTGCGATGGCGAACCTTTCCGCTTTAATGTCAGCCTAATTAAGCGAAACTGGCCCCCGTTTTCCACTTGTCATTTCACAAGTCGTCAAATGGTGTTTAGAAATAAATGACGTTTGACAAATTATGGTCCCGCGGTGGGACGGACGGACCCGCCGGGAAATCATCGGCTTTGCCAGTGGTTGGCTTTGAACGTTTCGAGTGCAGGTTCGACGCTTCGTTCGCACGAAGGATCGATGCGAGCTACGAGGGATGAGGAGGAGAAAGGAATGATCGTTCGCTTCCCCACGGGTTTCCTTTCTTGCGCCTTCGTTAATTGAGAGTGTCCTTAGATGTGGAGATTTTCTTCGGTTGTGTGTTTGTGGAACGGAAATCAGCGCCTAATGATCTGTCGAAGAGCGCAAAGGGGTTTAGGAGGCGTGGAAACTTAATTTATCAATGCCATCCGCGGCGACGGGATGGGACATTTTTCACCTCGGGAGGGCATCCTCGGCTGCTGATCTGGTGATCTGCAGATGAGTGATGTGAACGAACTGGCATGGTTTGGCAGGGTCAATAAAGACTCTGGTATGGCTGGATGAGATGGTCGGTGTTGAAAGAAGGGCAATTTTTTGGGAGTTGGTTTTTATTTGCCAGTCATATGTTGATTGCGATGTGTTTTAAAGTGATTGAAGCTTTCCTTTGGTGGTTGAGAGATGTACTCAATGTTTAGTACAGTCGGAATGCTCTGCAAGGTTAGTCATGTGTTAGAGCTTATGAATCATCCAGGTAGAGCGTTAGTTTGTCGTAACATGCTATATTTATTTATCTTCGCAATGGCTTTACTAGATATTACTGAATAATTTCACAAAATAATGAAAAGCAACTCAATAAGATATGAAATGACATATATAGAAGGCTTAAAAAGCAAGAAAATCATTTCACAGCAAAATTGTATCCACACGATCAGGAGAGAAGATTTATAACAGCGTTAGTTTGTGAATAACAGCTTTGTGCAAGTAAAAAAATTATACCAGTTATTAAAAACTAAGGATTTACGTGTTCAATAACTATTTGGAAAAAGATTCAAAACAAGTTTTGGACTTGGACAAATGGACTTCGGATATAACTTTTTAGATGTCATGAGCTGGATTGGAATGAAAAAAGACTGTCAAATTGCTTATATTTATAAGCAGAAGAATAAGAGAAGAGCAGAAGCAATAAGAGTGAATAAAGTTTGTTTAATAAAAGAGAAAATAACTACCTTTTAAATACCTTAAACCTTTTAAACCTTTTAAATTTTTGTTTAATAAAAGAGGAAATAAACCTTTTAATTTCTATTTTGGGATATGGTACCAAATGTTATCCGAAGCGATCTATACAATTGATCTAATTACTAATAAAATAGAAGACACCATTCATTCACTATTCCATAACGCCTGGCTGTAATGCTTGTTCTTTTCCTCAGCTGCCTTACTTTTTGCACCCATCTTCAGGGCGACATTTTTCCATTCATCTTCCATCATACCCCCGAAAAGGCAAAACATAGTAACGACGCTGGCTTCCCAGCCAAACTTTAAGAGTAATTTAGTCCGTCAGTTGTTGCGGTGTCATAAGTTAAAGAGCCAACATAAATCACGTCCGAAGTGCGTGTCAGGCCGATGTCACTTAGCGTAGTCAACCGCAGTGAAACACGACGGACCACGACGGTTCCTTGCGACTCCTCAGCGATCGTTTGATTGTACATTTCGATGGTGCGTGGTCTGTGTGTGTTTGCTCTAGCAGGCTTCTTCTAAACAGTTTGTTCACTCTACCCTGCGTACATATCTCGCGTGCCTGTACGCTTCACGCAGCCAGACAGCGGCAAAGGTAGGATGTGCCTTCTGCCTAGCCACGGCGATCGCTTGTGCGAGATCGACCAGAAGATGCTAGAAAACCACACAACACACACACACACACGCGCAGTTTTTCTCTTCATGCACGAGAATCCGGAAAATCTCATAAATTATCTCGCACCCGTCCCACCCGCTCCACAGACCGGGGTACATGTTTCCTCGTTGTGTGTGTGTGTGTGACAGCTTTACCGCACAATTTGTGCTGGTGTAAATATGAACAACACATCTAACACATCACTTTGTCGAGTTGTCAAAATTTTCGAGCGAATTTCAGGTGCGGCAAACTTCTCTCTTGGGCTCGTTACGCTGCAACCGATCCGGATCTGTCTCCACCCAAGGAGTACCCAGTGCCGTCGCTCGGTCGCCCCATCGGTGGATCATTCATGTCGAGATTGGAGCGGGCGGAGGAAGCGGCGGTTGTCTGCGATGGCGTTTTGACGAAAGAAAAATCTCGTCGCCAGACTGGCAGGGTGCAAAATAATAAGTGCGCGTGATGCGAGAAAAATTCTGGGTGGGTTTTCGCTCGGTTAACGCTCGTTGGTGCCAGCCACCAGCGTTTGAAAAATGCTCCGTCAAATTATGCACACATGCAGTGGTACAGGGTGAGGAGACGGGGAGCAAAAGGTGGGGTGGTTAGAGAGCCAGAAAACGTTTTTCTTTCGTTTTGCTGAGCCACTTCGTTACACAACAAAATGTTTGAGTTGGCCACCCAGAGCAACGAATGTCACAGCTCCGTTCGGAACAGCGAGACACGACACCAATGACGATGACGATGTGAATAATTAACTACGAAATTATGTGTCTTAATTACTTTGAAAACAATTTTTCTCCGTTTGGGTTGGATGTGTCAGATGGTGGATGGATGGAATTTACTGGAAAGGTAATTTAACTGAAGTAGAAAAAAGTAGCTTCAAGCTTGGATTACTAAAATGATCAGGATCAACGGAATATAAAACAAAGTATGGAACCATTTAAACCATGAAAAAGTCGAATGATTTATCTACCAAAGTATAAAAAAAAGAAAGCTAAAAAAGTCTCAAAAAAAAGAAGACAGTATCAAACTGATTTCTATATCGTCCGGATTTTATGGAAATCCATAGAAATTCAATTGAAGAAACTAATATGGTTATTAGTTCCGAACACTTTTCACAATCCTATTAAATTAATAAAAAAATATTCTCAAAAATATTTCAACAACATTGGAATAGGACCTCCCGCGACGAAAGACCAGCAGCCGCAGTAATCTTTACCTTGAAACACGACGATATCATCGCGGTGATCACTTGACACTGACAACCGTGGAATGTCTTTCGCGGCTCCGGACGGATTTACGCACCCCCAAAATCCGTCATCCATCTGGGGGGGGGAAAAGCGCATTGTGAACGAGAACGACATGGCCTGACGCTGGTATCACTCTTCAGCTGTTTCCACTCCGCTCCTGTCTTGGGGCGACTTCTGGGCGACGCAGCGTGAAAGACAAGAATTCACAGTTCGCAAACGTTGGACCACACGCACGAACACGAACGCACGCCCAACAGTTCCTCCGCTTTGAAGGAAGGAGTGACATTGGAAACAGAAACGGGAAATGGTGATTTCTTTTTCGGTTACAGTCGTGAGTGACTTTGTGACATAATTATTGTAGAAAACCTACCACAGTGGGCACACATACACCGAGTTCCGCAGGCCAGACATAATCATTTTCCACTCAGTTCGTGGAAGTCTCCGGTTGATGGTTTCCTTTTTTTTAGGGAGCGTTCATACCCACCAACCGTACCAATTGCGGGGAGAAAGTTATAATTTGAATGTTAACAAGCGCACAAATTTGTGCCAGTAGCTGCCAGGACGCGTCTTCCAGCGTGCGAGGAGTCATCAGGCATGCGGTTGACGTGTCTGACAGGCCGGCAGTGCGGCGTGGTGTGGCTGATTGTGGCGAAACGGGAGGCAGGCAGAGTTGAGCCGCTGTCCGCTCGTCTGCCACTTTACTGTCACTAAGTTGACAACTCTTTACGTTGGCAACGAGTAGCTTATAGGCGGGCTGGCGGAGTTAGCGTACCTCGCGGACGCGGCAGGATAATGCGCAATTCGGTACGCATCAACCATACGCTTTGCTACTAGATTTGTGACGAAGATTCGTTCCTGATGCGTTGATGACGTTTTTTTTTGGGGTTTTTACTTCTATATTACCTTTTTCGCTCAGTGTGTTGGTGTAATGAGCATATAAATGACAAACATTATAATCCCCACTGGTTGGGGAATAATTTATTGCTCTATGAAACATTCATTAGCTGTGAATGTTTCACGTGTGGTGATGTGATTTCGATTCATCGCATTCGTTTTGGAGTTTGTGTTCCCTGTTCGGTAGTCTAACTCAATTTTTGCGTTCGTCTACGTCAGGAGAGATTTATGAACTTTCGGTTTTCACATTAGCGAGCAATTTAGGATTTGGTTGATTGATATGACATTTTCCGAGAAATGTTTTTTTTTCTAAATTTCATTATGTTTAGGAGGCTTCAGGAGGTTTAAGCTATGTTTAAATTGTTTTAAAAGAATGAAATTGTACATAACTAATTCATTCCTTTCATAGCTGTACTTTTATCCATTCCTTTGGAGTACTTTGGAAGTCCTTTGTACTATATTTCTACTGGTACTCCAATATCTGCATCTGTTTGTAGATCATTTCTCAGATGATATTCTCCCAAAAATACCTCTAGAGAATTATTGAAATATCACTGGTATTCAAGATAATTTTATATGTTTTCTTACTTTCACCGAAAATTAAAATTGTTTTCAGTTGTATAACGTTAACAATGCCAAGGTGCAATGCATCTAAAATCCTTGGTCCTGGGTGTTATTTATGTCAATACATCATTTATTCTATTTTGGTTCCTAAATAGATTTGAGTCTGATGTTCTATAACAAGCTTGAAAATATAGAACAAGAAAGTGTACTAAATTTAACTCAAAATGCCGATAAGAAGCACATTCAGGGATATATTAAATAGCAATAATGGTTTAAATATTAATTGCAAACATCAAGAAAAAATACTTTATTCAATATAAAGTATAATATCATATTTACGCTAGCAAGTGCTGTTTTGTTTCATGAAGAACTGCCTCAAGAAAGTTTAATGTATATGCGCTCTCCACAGCTATAGAGAACAATATCTATAAAAACCATCAATCAGTTAACGAAGCTATGATCGGTGAGTTTACTCATCTTGTAATGTAATTCTGCCCCTGCAGCACTAGGAACTCATTCGCAATACCTAATCTACTCACCTTCAGCATACTGCATCACCATAAAAACCGACGCGCCATCACCTTATCCCACGCACATATCATTACTCCGATGGTCACTGATATCGCACAGCTTCGATCTCGTTTCCTTCGGCTACTTCCATCGGACGATGTTTTCCACTTCTTGACCTTATCAATCGGCCATCCGTCACACAGCCTCATGCGCACACCGCTCCGATGCACTTTCCCGCTCAGAAGCTCGGCGAGCAAGCGTGCCGCACAAAATTCAATTAAACTTTCTCACTCTTCTCCCGCGGGAAAGCTAATCGGAGCTTTCGAAACATCTCTCATCCCATCGTTTCGGCGATATATAGGTCCTCTCGTGCCTCCCGTGATCCGAAAAGGGTTGCCTTCACTCGTCCCCAATTCGCTACGCCTGTCATTTGCGCTTCATTAAAAAGGGGGTTCGCTTCGCAAAGGGGACCAAAGCGCAAAATCTTCTTGCGTACGATCGTTCGCGCATCCTGCTCCGAGCGTCCGATCCTGGCCAGCAAAAGAAGTTGAGCCACCTGAAGGCGTTTTGGGTCCGGCTGACATTTTTCAACATTAATTCCCCGACCATGCTCCAGATGACGGAGGCTTGATTGCGCACACCACACAAACTAAGCCCCCGGAGTTGCATTTGCATTCCACGGTGCAAGTGGGCAGCGCGTTCTTGGGCGGCGTTCGCTCCTGATCCTGAATCCGCGGGTGCGGAGATGATTGACAGGCTCAAAGGAGCGGCTGAAAGCAGGCATCAGAACTAATTGAAAAATACTTCAACGAAAACGGCCCAAGCCCAGGGTGCATCCTCCGTTCCATGCCGCACGGTGGTTGGTCGTTGGACACACCACCATCCCCTACCAGATCCTTCCAAATTCCCTTCGGACGATGACTTGGTACCACAACCCTTGGTTGGCTACAGCGGGATCTCGTAAGTGTGTCTGTGAGAGTGTTAGTGCGTGAAGGTGCTTTGTTCCGATGTCAAAACATGTCTCGAGCTCATGACTGTTCCTTGTCCGGCGATGCAATAATGCAGCACTGGTATCGGGTCGGCCGCCCACGACGGTTTGTGTAACGCTTCAGTTGGCAGCAGGAACGAATGAAGCATGATTTTGAACAAATGATTTCCTTGCGCGAACCATCTTGGGCCGCGGTATGTTGAGTGGTGTGTTAATCCGCGTGTAATCTGATGGAAAATGCTCGCAGTCAACGAGGTTATGTGGAGAGAGATTCAGTCGCGATTGTTGCTTGCGATTTTCATTGGTTTGATGTTTATGGCCTAACAGCGTTGAAATTGATAAACGGATTTCATATATTATGATATATTGAATATTAAAGGCCCAAAACATGAATAAGCCTTACTCTAAATGCAGGGACAATTAATATCGTTCATTCTTTCTATCTTATTCTAAAATATGCTTTACTTACACTTTATACATACCTCCTTTCTATTCATGTTTAAAACGGTTTTCCTCATAGTTTTAAAATTAAAAAAACATCAGAAAAAAAACGTTACAAAACTCACATTGCGCTTCAATTTCCCATTAGTTGCGCTTACATTCATTTTACTTTGTATCTGGACTGCTTCTGTAGAATTCGTGAAAGTTTTGTGTATGTATGCCGTCCGTATAACTGTGATGACCGTCGTGATGATGATGATGAGACTGTTGTTGTAGATGAGCTTGCATATGATTCCGACGCAGTAACAACTCCCCAAAACAACTCCCAAAATAACCATCGAACCAACCACCACACTGCAGCATAATGACAATTAACGATTATAATGTGCGGTATCCGTAGCGAACCTCAACCCCCAAGTGCTACCAAATGCATCGTCGCGACAATGTTCAGTAAAAAAACAACACACGAAAAGAAACATTTGGTCCATCAACACTAACCTCAACTTGCTGGACCCACTCGATGATGGTCCGCCTTACGCAAGCCTTTTATTTTTCGAGCCACCGAAATCGCGTATCTGATGGTTGTACTCGCACCCGATATCATAATTATCTGATAACGATCTTTCCATAGGACCGACGCACATTCGGCGCTTGGAATTCACTCCACCGTGCAGCAATGGAGCAGGGTTTGGGAACACCCCGCACCCCGGAAACTACTGTTTGCTGTGATGGCGGTCCGGAGGTTGACGCATTTGTCTCGCCAATTTGACAAATTTCTGTCCACGGCGATTGCTGCTGTCCACCTCCATCATTACAGACCATCAAAAACAGCTAATGGGTACCATTATGATATGCTGTAGTGTCCCCTTCTCCGACTGCCAGACTTTGTCGGGTGGTTGCTTTTTCTATCTGTACTGTTTTGTTCTGTTGTGTCACATTTATGAATCGTTTTGTAACCGATCCTCGTAACGGCGGGCGGAGGACAAACCAGGTGAATGGAGTAATGTTTGGAAACTGCTTCCTGAAACAATTTGTCAAACGCTTAACGCACAGCAGCGGAGGAACAAATGAAGGAAGTGAGCATTTGGGGAGAAAAGGTCAGTTTTATTTTATCAACAAAACATCTTGTTTGAATTGGGCAAATGATCCGAATTATTGTGTTTGCTTCGTTTTGTAATTTAAAATTTTGAGCATCAAACTGCCGCAACGGCTTTCGGTGGTGATTCGTTCCCTTCGCATTATTCTAACGGACTCACATTGAGTGAAATAGAAACTGGCAACTGTCAGAGATCGCTCGGGTCGCTTGTGCCGCGCCACCCACATGCAGTCGGTTGATCTGCAGCTTAACATCTTAACACGTGTATCAATATATCACGTGACAAACATAACAAGAAGCCCCTCGCACTGCTCGCGGAGTCAGATGTCTGTGCGTGTAATGAGCATTTGAAACCTGTCTCGTGTTTATTTTTCCACATCATTCTAACACTCATTAAGTGATGTTTTTGAGGGTGATGGAATGATTTGTTTAAAATTACTCTCATACTATGATGATGCGGCAGATGGGACGATGATAGTTGGTGTTTCGTGTTTCTTATTGGTACCCAGAACCACAGATCGAAAGCAAACGGTTTCGATTATAAATCTAAAAGATTGTTATGAAGCCAGTAAAACAACTAAAGCTAAATTTTACAATCAAAATTTTTAATTGTTTAATATGAACTATCTTTAAATAAATTTATTTAAAAAAGAACAAAATGGATGGGTTGCCTATGCCACACAATTATTAACGCAAGAGGTAAGCAACCCAATGAAAAAATGTTCCTTAGCATGATAGATCAAATAGATAATTTGCTTCATATGTTCAACCGGTTGTTTAATTTAAATTAATTGCCTTTGATTGACTCTTTGCCAATGGCGATTACGTATTCGTCCGTATTCTTTCCCATAATTAATTTCATAGTTGTCGTTAACACGAGTCTTTAAACTCACCATTATTTTTTTTTTATTATTTAGATATTTTGACATGTTTACATAGACAATTTATTTCGTAAGATAATATAGCAGAGTAGCCTTTTTGGACCCTTACTCCTGAATAAATAATAATAACAATAATTTCACAGAGCTCATGAACTATGTGTTTAAAAAGAGTACAAATTAAAATAAAATTAAATTTCTGTATAAAAAATTAGTTCACAATATTTTTTATCTTCCATATTTAACTTCCATGTTTATGCATTTAAATTGTCTGCATCTTTTTCAATTATTTTCTGCGATCAATAAACAATTTCTGTATTTTCGTTATGTAGCAAACCTTAGTTAAGTTTCAAAATGATTACATACAAAACAAGCATCGAAATTGTATTGAGAAATTCAATCCATACAATATTTGTCCAAAGAGTTTCATAACATCAGAACACATCCTCACAATACCTTAGATTAAACTTAATTTTATCCCCAACCACCACAGTCATCTTTCTAGCCACAAACCTCGAAACATTCATCCCAACCGTCGCATACAATGAAGGTGGCTTGCTGCCCGCAAACCATAACTCATCTGGAAGCGTCAAAACGCAGCAAGTGATCATTTAACGAAAAACGCTTCAACACGACCCAACCCGGGACCGGGACCTGGAGACGCCATGGGATGCACAGTTGCATTTGAATGCTAATGTTCTCGGCCCAGCTCGGTGTGTAGTGAGCCCGGCAAACACCCGCGAGGAGTCGCATCCGCAAGAAAGCCTCTCGCGAACCAACCAACACAAACCTACACGCCAAATTCGACATCGTCCTCGATTAAGAGCGCCTTCTTTCCCGCCTTCTCTCCTCAACGAACCGAACAGGGCGCCTGTTCGTTGTTCTGAACATGTTGAAGCACAGTGAACCAGTTCATGTGTGCCTAGCGCTTCTCGTTTAACCCACCCCCTTTCCTATCAATGGCAATCACCGCACGGATCAGCTGCAGCGAAGTGGCACGGAAAAGGACACACAGAGATAAACCCGAAATTAAATATTCATAAATGAAAAAGCCCCATCAGAAATGGCTCCGTTGTGTGTCTGTGGCGGGAAGCGAACGGTAAAAAAAACGGAACGGAACGCCCGTATAACCCCATGAAAAAAGGAGCGAAAAGGTAGGGCCTGCATACACACATGGGCGACAGGCGGAACAGGATCCTGCGGATCATTAATCATTTTGTAATTAATGAAAACAAACATATATCATCCTCATTAGTTAAAAAACATATTAATAAGAATTATTGATGATACTTGGGCATTCGATTTCGATCGAACGCGGTGAAGCACGGGGTGACCGGGGACCAGCGAGAATCAGCGTGAACTGACTCGTTTCACGTCCTGTCACCGTGGCGGGCGGTAGGAAGGAAAAAGTGGACAGCAACCGTGGATCACTGTGGAGTAAAGGCTTAGAATACCGCTACATAACCGCACACACTTTACGAAACCATCTTTGAACCATCAAGAACCGTTGAAAGACATTCGGGTTTGAAGCAGGATCGAATAACAGAGAGAAACGAGCAAGCAAACGAGAACTAAATAAGAGATCCGATACATTCGTATCAGGTATTGGGATATTAGTTGGTGAGGATTAGAGATTCATTTTTCATCACGTCGCTGTCTCAAAAATCTGTCTCCTATCGTAAGAGACAGTTTGTAACAGATCTGTGGTAAAGCGTGGATAAAGTAGCAGTATTTAGTGTCAGAATGGTTGTCCGCTCTTACCAGCGTTAAATTTGCAGACCAACACACACACGCACCCCAAATCGATTCGAAACCAGCTGTCGATCGGCAAAACACCCGCATCAGCAGGCTCGCAGCCTTCCAGCAAGCGCATCATTAATCAAATCGATTTCGCCCGATTCTCAAAGGCACACCACCACCGACTCGCTCAAATACAGCTCAATAACGATTCTGTTTCGGCGTAAGCATATTTGTTTTGTCCATCCTTCAACAAGTTCTCGACAACATCGTAACGCTTCCTCGAAACGCTTTTCCTTGAGCAAACACTCCCCGCGGCAGGAGGTCCCGATCGGGATGCAAGGTTTTTCCGGGGCCAGCAATCAAATCCACACCAACACACCCAGGCGAACATCATTAGCGCAGGGTCGTATGTACATCCTTGCCCCGGTAGCGCAGCGGGTGACTGCCGGGATAGTTCCCGGGCTTCGAGATAGTTACCTGCTACGGTAAGCTATTATTTTGCACCAGAACGGAAAACAAACGCGGGTGTATGGTTGGATTCACCTGAGGAAGATAAATGATTGTCGCACTCCGCTTTTTGGAGACGGCGCACACACAAACGCTTAGTCGTTTAGTCGTTTGCTTGCGGCTCGAGCACACAACGAGCACAAAACCACCGGTAGTCGCATCTTGGGCGACTAACTTGGACAAACAGTTGTCGAAGGTACCTGTCAGCCGAAACAGCTGGACGGTGTCGTGCTTCTGCCTGCCAAAAAGGTCAATCGGTCTGTGGCAGTGGCTAACGTAAAAAGAAAGGCATCCCCGGGGCCGAGCCGGTGCGCGCCTGTCGTCACTTAGTGCAATAAAAATGACCATCCATCAAGCCGGGGGGGATGCGCCGCCTGCAAGCATTGATGCAACTGTTACCCCTTTGCAGCCGCGTAATGCTGTCTCAGAATTAACTTATCTCTCGCCAGCACCAACCGGGTCCGATCCTAGCAGGGTGAACTATTTCACGAACACATTCCGCAGCTTCGCTTGCTTCATTTAGCCGGCAACAGCAAATGTACGCCAAGCGTTTTGTGCAATTAGAGACCGTCGGCGGGATGCTTGCAGTCCGATCCGACGTGTTGAAATGCATCTCTTGGACGATGCGAGCGAACTTTGCGGCCCAAACCTTGCCTCCGCAAAATCCCCTTTTGCTTCCCGTTTGGTAATTGGGCGTAAAATTCGCTCAAAACTACTCCACTTTCTCGACACCACGATGTACCACGCCTGGTGGCCGATGATTGATTGAAGAATGGATTACAATTCTTCATCCCCTCTCCTCTTGTGTCCGTTGCCTTTTCTTGTGACGCGTTCCACCTACAGGAAATGCCAAATTGGAATGTCATCTTGGCAGCGGCAGCAAGCTACAGCGCCCTCTCGCCCCTCTTCCTACTAGCGCAAACAGTTCTCGGTGTGTTCTGAAAATAAGTTTGCCACGTACTGTACGCGCCCGGTTCGCTCAATTCCAAGGTTCATCACTCACGTCTGTCACACCTTCACGCATCGCTGAAGGTTGCATCAAATCACTTCAACCCCGCTCCGCTTGCCAAAAGGCGCACCACTTGAAGAAGATGGGCCGCCGGTGGCGTTGCCAACGGAGCAAATAATTTGCTAAAACTCGAACCACGCCGCAGCGCAACACAATGCACAAAAGGCGACATAAAAATGCATTCGAACGGGCGATTTGTGATTGATTTGCTAATTGGGCGCCTACACACCGTGTGGATGGAGCCCTTGGAAGGAATTGTGGCGGACGACGGCAAAGGCGGAAGGTTCCCTTTAACAAAGCAAAGACAAACAGTAATCAGTCGCCGGAAGGTCTTCCTGAGCGTGCGCAGTAAAGCGACAAATTGGTTTCGCAGCCATTGTCTTTGGCGTTGGCCTGTTTTTCTTCTGTTTTTGCAAGTGTAGTCGAGTCTTCCTCGCGAATTGTAGGGAATAGGGTGTGAATAAATGTTTTGCAAGTCGGATTGCATCTCGAGCTGTCGGTGTTAGGGCTTCGAGAACTTTGTTTGCCAAACCGACGCATGTCTGTTGTTGCCTTTGTTTTGGAAAAAAATGAGGGTGAATTTAAAATTCTGTTTGAAGATAAGATGTAGAGATTTTTCATTGAAGTCGAATTTAAAGAGAGTGTAAGAGAGTATAGGAAGAGCTTAGCAGTTTAAAAATAGAACTTCACAAAGAAATATTTTTGAAATGAATTATTAAGAAGCTTAACCATTTCACAATGTACAAGAAAAACATTAAAATAGATGATTCCATTTATTATCTGAATGGAAAATAAAAAAAAACGAAAGTATTTGAACGCTTTGCCCTATGATGATTATTTAATAAAAATTTCAATTATTTAAATTAAGATAAACTAACTTTAATCACTTTAAATGATTAACTTCATTTTATTAAACCAATTTCTTCTGTAGATTTCTCCCATTATAGCTCATTTTGACAACCGAAATTATCGTCCCTGTATTCTCTTACTTACTCATGAAGCTCCATATACTTCCTTTTGTATTTGAATTCCAGATTGTTGTTCTAATGAAAGTAATTTATTTAAGATTAGTTGTAAAGTCATCATTTCTTCAGACAATCCCCAACACTTTCAAACAAAACTCTCTCATTAAAAATGTTTACCAAGTTTACACACTACAATTAAATACTTTTCATTCGCTTAATTTTAAATCAACTTTCCCAACCAACCTTCCGATCCCATTCAACCAAGCTCCAACGAAACTTTTTCTCCCTTCAATCGTCCCTTTTTCTCAAATCACTGTCCCTTCGTCGTTTACGAGTGAAGCACGTTGAATTAGGAAAATTTTCAACCCTCCCCAACTTCACCGTCGGAAAGGTTTATTTGCTAAACGGTGGTCGAATTCGGGGCGGAAAATCGTTAGGCCCAAGAGCATCCTATCGGTGAAGGTTCCCGGTTTAACGCCGTACCAGTGAGGGAAGGAAAACAGCAACCAATCGTGTTACCCCTTTTTTGACTGTTGGTAAGATGTAGAAAGGGATAAAAAACGAACAGTCTGCTGTATGTAAGAGAGAGAGAGAGAGAGAGAGAGAGAGAGAGAGATAGAGAAAGAACAAGAGAGGGAAAGAGTAAAAGACTACTGATTTGAACCAAAGCAAAAAGGGAAACAGTTGCGAAAGCAATTCATTTTTAAATAACTTTGTCGCCAAGGGAATCGAAGGATTTTCCTGGACCTTTCTCATCCCGTTTTCCTCCTCTGCTCTGAAACCTGGGCACCATCCAAGCGAAAACTTCATCGCAAAAGATCGATGCGTTTAAGGAACGTCGGAACGCCCGAGTGGCCCGTCCCGTCCCGTCAGCAGAATCAAAAAGGGGCAAACTAGCTGCTGACTCGGTGGAAATGAAGTGATCCATTTGGAACGATGTTATTTAAATGATAATTTCGATGTCAACATTTTATTTTATTGTCGTCCGCTGCCCGCGCTGGTTGATGGAAAAGCGAGAAGGCTGGTAGAGCTGAGCATTTCGGATCATGTTGTTGTTGTGGGCTTGTGAGGAAAATCCGTAACACCGCCACCATCACCATGAACGGGGTTAGTACATTACGAACATCTGGTTTAGATTGTAGAAGTTTTGCCGGGAAGCCGTTTGCCCCGAGACCGTCGACATTCCACGGGGTAGTCGATGACAAGGCTCTGCAGGAAACGGCAGGGCGTCAAACGGCTCAACTTTTCGGACCAACGTTTGCGAAAACTTTCGAGGCGTTTTCGGGTGCGTCAGCAGTGGAGTGGCACAGGGCTTGGGAACACGGAGCAAGGGGAGAAAAACATCTGGAGGTCACCGAAAGGGAGGTCTCTAAATCTGCCATCATTAAGTGGATGTTGTCGTTTTTTCGGCGCAGGATTGACATCTTACTCCGTGACCGCCGATGGAGGTCAATTAGTTTTCATGAGGTTTATTTCGAGCAGAGTACGAGAAACGGAGAGAGAGAGAGAGAAAGATGGTGGGTTATTGGAAGCAAAATTTGATATACTCTGCGCAGTTTGGGTTTCGGAGGACTGGCTGGTGAGTGAAGCGTAAAGTTAATTTCTGAACGATTAGGTCGATGAAAGATAAATGGTCCCGCACAGAGGATGTCACCGTGGTGATGATGATGTATGAAGCGAAAAGGGAGTTTTGATGAGCTACTGATGTATGAAAACATTAGATTTGTAGATTAGTAGGTTTTTAAATGAGAAATGTTTGGAAATGGATGAATATCAGCTTAAAATGAATTAATCTTTTTAGTAAACGAGGATGAAACGAGGTGAAAAAATCAAATAGAAATGGTATTTATGTACAAACTGAAGGAACTGTTCTTGACTGCTTCATAAAAAGGTTGTAACCTTAAAAAGTTGATCGGTTGTTTCTGTTGACTGTTTTATTTCTAAAACAGTGGATCAAATATCAACGATCCATCTAGTCTCAAAGATTACAAGACCTACATGGTTTAGCTTCAGACGACCGCTATATTTGTTAGTCATCACTACTAAACATAAAGCATTACTGCTAAACATAAAGCCTTTCCAAATCTACTTAAGCTACTAAATCATCCACCCTTCTTTCTTATCAACTCAATCCAAAGTCACATTAGTACCTATGCCCTCGACCATTAATTTAGATCTGACCTGCATTTCTTCCACGATCCATTATGTTTCATTATTCAAACAAATTCAACCACAAACTTCAAGAAAACCCACTCCAAAACCACCGCTACAAACAGGACGGACTAGTTCAACTCCAAACCATCCGCTAACTCTCCTCACACTCGTCCCGCACTTTAGAAATCCACACATTGGGTGAAAAATTGATCGCTTTCAAATATTTTACCTCCAGCATCATTGATTGGTGATAGATAGCGCAAATCGTAGCTACCGATTCTCGCCCCACCAGATTGCTTAATCATAATCGAGCAAACAAACGAAACTGTTCGAAGCTCTGGTCTTCCGCCCTCTTCTTCATGAAGAAATAGCTGAAATGCTTTGAAAAATTCAAATTCCGTTCCACCCACGGGAGTCTTGCTTTCCCAAAATTCACCGATGGCCAAAAAATATATGACGATTGCTGAGCTTCACCTTCTAGCGGTTTCGTGGGCATTTTTGTCCAGTTGGAATGCCAGTGGCTGTAGCCACAAACGAGACTGGCCGTCGTAAAAGAAGCCACCCGCCGTGACGATATTTCATCGCGCTCGAGCAAAACCACTGACCACCACCCGAAATACCCCGAAATGCCTACAAAATGCTTTCATATGTGCGTGTGCAATAAATACCAAGCGAGTGTGTTCATACGGTGGGTTTCTTCAAAAATGTTTAACACGAAATTCTAGGGAAACAGCTTAAATTATTGCTCCAAAGTGTCTAAGCTCGTCAAGAACCAAGCATACGGGCTTACGGGCAGATCCATCTCATTACCAACTCATTTCTCATCACAGCTTTGGGTAAGACGGGGTTTCTAAACTGAGCCTCACTCGAACTCATCAAACCTTTATGAAGATGAAAAATAAACTCAAACCTTTCAACGGGTAGCGCGCGACAGCCCGCTGGAGCAACCATTCTGGATTAGAACCTCTGCGCGTAATACCTCCCGCTGACAGACGTTCGGGTGTCCAGCGAAGGTTGAGCGATGCGTCCCAATAAACCAGCAGATGCGCGGGGAGTTTGATAAAATTCAATTTTCGGACCATCCTCATGATCATCCTTCCTGGTGATGTGAGCCATTCGTCAAGCTGGGCTGAAGTAATGAGCTCAAAACGATCGACCAGCGCACCTTACGCGTTGGATGTACGTGTGTGCCTTTGTATTTCTTCATCCAGGCGCTTGAGTGACGTTTATCAATCTGTCAGACTGCAGGTCTTCGGCGAGCCGGTGTTCACCTCTTTCCACCAACAGCGCCAGTTCCAGGATCAAGCCAGAGAAGAAGAAGAAGGAAAAAAAAACAAACCAACCAATGGGCGAAATAAATGTGCGTTAATAAATTACTCCGTTTGTTCGATTGTTTGTTTTCAATTTGTTTCGATTGGACGTGTTTGTTTGTTTCGGTTTCGGTTGCGCATTGTAACATGTTTTCTGGCTGTGTCTTGCGCGTGTGTGTGTGTGTTTGTGTGCACTTCCAGCCACCTAAATGCGGACCTGATGGATTGCCACGCTCAATCGATCGATCGATCGAGCGGATGGACGATTTCGGTTCGGTTCGTTCTGGTTCGTTCCAGGAATGAGGCTGAAAAATGGGACCAATTTAAAGGAATTTGTTTCACCTGAACGGTGCGGCAACCTGTCCGGTGAGTGTATCGGAGGGGTCACCGCCGCCGAGGTCAGAGGGCTCTTTATCTATGGGCCGAGGGTTGGCATGTCGCGGATATGTTGAAGATGATGAGTATCCGTTGAAAATCTGTAAATGAAGGTGATGAACTGAGCACAAAGCACTAGTCGCGTCACCAGCAAACCCTCCGCGGGTGAATAGAGGGGGTAGTGGAAGGGTTTTTTCCCTTTCTATAGTTCATCATTAACATCAGCGTTTCATCACAATGCTTTGTAAGAGAGATGCTGTGAACTTTATCGTTCTGTGAACTACGAAAATATATATATTTTTTTCTTTATGTTTTGGTTCCATTCATTGACAACATTATTTTTATACATTATTCTGTTTTTATCAGTTTTACTGAAGAATATTTTTCCTTTCCAGATATTTATCTTGTTTCTTATTTATTACTTTATTCCATTTTTTATAGTCACAACATTTGCTACAAATTTCTTTCACTTCAAAAAAATATTTTCCAGGTTTTACATTACTACTGGTAGCGTGATTTTATTTGATTTCAAAAACAATTTCTCAATAGATTTATCATAAATCTTTTCTTTTTAAGTTCCTAGTTATTTCCTAATTTTATATACTTTAACACTTATTTTTTTTAAACTATCCAAGAGTAATATTTGTGATTTAAATATTTAAATAATCCCATGAATTATTATCACAACTTTCTTGCAATTAACGTGTTCCATTTTTCTTACTCACCTTATACATTCCCTTGCTCCGAACCTCTCGTCCCAACGTCCGCCATGATGAGGCAAATTCCAACGTCAACCTGATCGTTTCCCTACATATTTCTTCCCACAAGGACATTGGGACAAATGACAGGGACGTGCAGGGAAGAATCGTCTCCACCCAGAGCCCACCAAACAACTCAAGAAACGAGTCAAACGATTTAAAAAAAAATCAACAAAACCGGCAAATACCATTCCCGAAGGAGCAGAAGCAAAGCGCACACCCGTGACGGAGAACACACAAATCAGCAAAGGAAGAAAAAAACAGGAAACAATACAACAGTGCCACAACACCAACACGCGAAAGAACACCAAACTTCATCGCGCTTCATCGCTCACGGCTCACATAAATCTTGCCCACCGTCTTTTGTTTCTTCCGTTGGAGATTTGGAGTTTCGCAAACGCCTACGCACACGCCTTCATCGTTTTGACATTTGTGTTTCTTTTTTTTTTGTTCCTCTCTCATCCAGCAAGGACACACACGAAGCGAAAGCGGAATCGGTAAGCCAAATCCGGGAAAGTCTGTCCCACGAATGTTTCTTCAGGGCGATAGGAGGACGTTCGTATCCTGTTACGGGACCGTTTATCTAGCTTTCGGAGGTGTCCCGTTACAAGCGTTTTCAATTGCCGTATTATCAATATCAATGCACTGAGTGGGACATATTTTTCATAATTTTGGAAAATTGTTCCTTTGTTCCTAATTCCTTTGGAAAATTTCAATAATAGTCAAAGATATTTACACATTGTTCGTTTGATAACGCATTGCTCATCTATTGCTCGATTCTGCACATATCAAACCGACCACAAGAAGTGTGTCACCCTGCACCGAGAGGTAGGCTTGCATGCTAACGACATCCACCTAACCTCTACATAAGTTCCCATTTTTCATTTCTCCCGGCTGGTGCTGCTCCACGGATGCTGGCACGGGGTGCGCCATGCCGCGATGCCGACGGGGTCGACGTGCAACCGCATAAATATTTCCGTTTCGGTGGAGTGTAAAATTTTAATAAGATCGCGTTTTTCAACAGCTTCAACACTGCCATAGGTTGTTTTGGTTGTGCCAGGCCTTTATTGCCGTTTCCCAGCGCAGCGTGCCCCTCTCTCAAACACGTGATCGTGTGCGGGTTTTATCACGTTCGTGTGTTTCTTTTCGGCTTCTGTAGAGTCGTAGTTCTTTTTTTTATCTTCCCGTGTATTTTTTTCTTCCTTTCTTCAACTAGCTGGGTGAGATTTTTGGCCTCGTTTGGTAAGGTGATGCGGCACCATTTCTCTAACACGGCCACACATACACACACACACACGTCCTGCTGGATGCACGCGCCCATCCACCCGTCCCGTTCGCCCGTCCATGCTCTTCATGCTCCAGTAGCAAAGCAACGCATAAATTATGCCGATGAAGGGAATCTCGGGCACAATATTTGGGTACGTTTCGGTTTCGTGTTCCGAGGCTGCACTTGTGTACTTCTCTGGTTTTTTTGCTTTTTTTACAGCCTATTTTTTCACTCCCGCCTTCTTCTCCTTCAGTTTAGGATCTTCTTTTGCGCTAAGTTTGGTGTATGTGTGTGTGTGTTTTTTCCCATTCCCCATCCTTAATATGCAATTAGAGCCAAATGCCTGCCCTCACAAACCGTGCCGTTGTGCAGCCAATGCTCTTTTCTCACCCCGGGGTGACACTATTGCCCATGTTCGACTAGGTTCTTTTGCGTTTTCTTCCCCCGGCTTCCCAAAATGCGCTTCGTTCGCTCTAGTTCCGGATCCTACTGCTGCCTCTTCCCAGCTTCCCCGGGGCCCCGATCGACGACGGTTGATGATCGTTACTGTTACTGCGGGCTGAGCGCTGTTTGTTTGTTTGGTTGTCGTACAGCGGCTAATAAATGTTCCCATTGTCGGTCCGGTGCCCTTTTCCAATATCTCCGGCGTGGGTGGTACGACGAGGGTGGCCTGCGCTCGATGCATGTGTGTTGTTGTTTTTCTTTTTGTGTTCCTCTTTTCGGGAATGTGAGGTTCGTGATAATTATGACGTGTTAGCGTGATGTGCAAAATGAGTCGTTAACGATGGTTTGGGGCTTCCCCAGGGTCAAAGGGGCTGACAAAGCGAAAACAAAAGCGGTCAGCAGAGTTGTTTTGGAGATTTTTTTTGATTGTTTAGGTTTAATTTGTTTTTGTGGGGACTGTAAATGGTGCAAAATTGCAAAAAAACCAAACGAAGATCAAGTTATTTTTGGTTTCCTATGGTTTAGTTTAGTTATATCCTATGGTTTTATGATTATGATATTGGTCGACCGTGTGAATGAAAAGGTTGATGAAATTATTACTTATGAATCAAACTGTCAAACTATTTATAAAACAGTAATATTCTCCGAGAAAAATCACTATTCTGAGCCTCAATTGCAAACTTGTTGTTATGTTCAGGCCTAAGGATCATTTGAGGGAATTTGTCTCTCTATGTCGTTATTTTCAAATGTATGTTTACAGGCACAGACAATGTTTCGTTAAGTTGTTGAATATATTAAAATTTACCTCATAGATTTTACAATTTCTATGCATATTACTAAACGAATTTTTCTCTCGCACTGATCGTAAACTCACTGCAAAAATAGTTTTAAAAAGTTTATGCTTAATCGCAAAAAATAAGCAAAAATAAATTGGAATATGAATGAAAAACTGTGCACGAAATAGAATGATCGAAGCAGTGGGTAATGTGCAAATAAAATAAATTATTTATAATTGAAAATAAAAGAATTTTTAAAGTATGAAGTAATACACCAAATAATATATGGGCGCTTAGCTTTAACTCATCTTCATACTTTCATTGTATTCATCTTCTCAATTCTTGAGATACGTTATAAAAAGGTGAAAATAATAATCAAAAATCGATAAGAATACAATTCAAAAATCATATAGAGCTCATCGAGGGAAAGATATTACAAATTTTCCCTTCAAAAATGAACCATTTCCTTTTGATTTCTCACGGCCTAGCCAAAAAAAAAAGAGCAACTGTAACGCACACACATACTTAAATTACAACAAATTACTCCCAAGACTCCGCCGCGCTATACGCCCATGCACAATAGACAACCTGTCCATTCTGCTTCACCAGCCGATAAATCAATCTCTTCCGCCCGACGACAAATGTACCGCGCCCAGCAGCGTATCAATTGATTCCCGGTTTCCCCTTTGTTCCCCGACACTAGCCCATCGGTCCTCCCGCGGGACGGTGCCCGAGAGCGGCACTGATCGGTTCCCATCAAATTGCGTCGCTACATCCCACCGCACCGGAAGAGAGTGGTGGGAAAATTGTGCAAAAATCGATTCCGCGATTGGAAAACTTTTCTCTCCCCCGGGATAGAACAGCGCCAAGAAGCGCCCGTCATCTCGCGTGGAAAACATCGAGCACAGGCGGCGGCGTTTCTTGTGCTCAAATATAGATTTACACACACACACACACACACACACACGCATACATACCCGAGCATGCCCTATCAATTCACGGTGGAAGGGAACGGGTATGACAAAAGGAAAACAATCATTCCCCCTTCGTACAGAGAGGCGGCAGACTGTGCACGGATCGAACAAAAAGAAATCGAGCTCAATTACGAAGTGCCACTTTACCGCTTAATCCTCGCAGAACAAGTGTTAGACATTAGCTAAATTGATATAATTTATCGCTTTCCGTTCGGATGTTTCTTGGGTTCATTTTTCCTGCAATGCTAGTGCACAGACACACACACACCCGCTTTCGCTCGCACTCCCGGTACCTTCCATTACCAACGAGGGAATCTTTTCCGCACCGTGAGGGATTCTGCTCGTGCTCAATCTTCACCCATACAACATTGCCACACCGCCAGGGCCCGTTGAAGGGTGTTTTCGAATTGCGTCCTTTTCATTGTATTTGCTGCCCCTTCCCTTGCGATGCGCTGGTATCATTTCACGCTTGTTACGACTCGGTGGTGATGGTGGTGGTGGTGGTGGTTGGGCAAGCCCTTATACCCCTGAGGGGTGCCACGGCGTCCCGTCGAGTTTTTGGGTGTGATTTTTGGCTTTTCCGTGCTTGGTAAAATGCTTGATTTTATGTTTCATTCCATTTGCGCCGGGTTGGCCTTTTTGTGAGGACGGGGCTGCTGTGCGCGTATATCCGCGTGTGTGATGCCGCTGCTGCTGTGTATGTTTGCTTTATCATCATTGTTGATGGGGCGAAAAATAGAATACGAAACAGGCGCGCTCGTTGCGCGGTTGGCGGTGGGCCACTTGATGTGGATTAATTGTTGGCTTATCGTTTTTATTTCAATTGTTTATTGACTCTCTTACGGCGATACATGTTAGTGTTTAAGCAAGCTATTCAGAATCAAACAATAATAAAAAAATGTCTTTATTCTTTATTATGATTACAGTAACATCTAATTTGTTTTGTAATCATGTGATGACAACAAATAGTTTTAGAGATAATTGCATTATTTATGACATAAATTATTGTGATTTGATTAAAAAAGTGGGAAGACATGACTTGTTGAAACTTAATTTACACTCATTATTAAGTGTTTATTTTTTTACATTGTTGTTAAATAAAAGTGTTGAGAAAAAAAAAATAAAACACAAGCAGAAGTAAATTAATTCTAATCATTCCGCATTTTTAGAACAAAAAAAAGTACGAGATAAAAGTTTTAATAACAAATTAAATGAGATCAGACAAAGTGTGGAAAATGCAGCTTTTAAAATGACAATTATTATATTTTATTATGAAAGTTATCGAGACTATGTTCAGTTTTTACAAGCGCAGGCTAACATTGGGCTTAACTGAAATTGACATAATCGAAATTTTTTAAACTGAAATCAATTTTATAAGCATAATTTACTGTAAATAAATTAAGTATTTGTACGCTTGTAAAAGGGTACAAGGGTAAAAGGGTACATACATCATTTTCAAATCAATAGAAATTAAAGCAAGTAAATGTGAAATAAAAAAAGAAGAAAAAAACCAAAAACAAATACAAACGAGACATTAAATTTGAAACTTTGTTTATAAAGTAATTGCAAAAAAGCAGAAATAAAACCATTAAAAGCTCAAAATAGATAAAACATAAGAAACAGATTAAAAGTAGAATAGAATGAATAACATGTAATGGACTTCAACTTTCTTCAATTTACTTTATTTTTTTCAAATTTTTCACATAAAATCCCTTCAAAGCATATCCTCGTCCATTCTTTATTAAATCACTATCACCATCCTTCCACATTAACGCACGCCGTCAGCGACTGGCAAATGCTGAGGATGGTTTTCCTCGTCAATGTGTTCACACTACAGCACAATTCTTAGCATCACTCCGCAAAACGCACATTCAGCGGACCGGCGTTGCGTACGGCCTCGTACGCTGCATCGAACAGGCCCGCCGAAATTTTGTCACCTCATACCATCCAATTTGCTTGTCGGGTGCTAAAATGCACTTACCGAACCGCGACCCAGCGACGTCACACCACACGGGCAACTTTCGGCAAACCGAGTCTCGCGACACCGTACAAGATACAAGCGGCCTTTGACAAAAAGGGCGAGCGGGCGCCAAATACGACGCACGATAAAATCTCAATTTCAGCAAATTCAACGGCATTTCAACGGGAGACACGATAGAGCAAAAAAAAAACCCCTCCCACACTTCTAACATCCTAGATAAATTGTCCTTTCCCGCGTGATCTGGGCGCAATTCCGGTGCCTTTTACGCATTGTCGACGCAATTTCTCTGCTCGATGCTTTCTGGTGTCGCGACGACAAGCGAAGCAATTGCCATTCGCCAGCCGCACGCCAGCCGGCCGTTGGGTTTCGGTGGACCGTGGTATCGGGCTCGCCACGTCATCATAAAACTGCATCCCTCGTTTGGGCGGTCCCAGTGGCAATCCCGGCGAAGAATTTGGAATGTCGTTTCACAATGTTGCGTCGTGGTGGCCTTATTTTGCTCGTTGGTCTTATTGGGGCATTGCATGTGTAGTGATATCTAGAGTGGTGGCCGAACGTAAAGTCTTCCCAGCTGCGCTTTTACGGTGAAATGATACGATAGGACATTTTCCAAACCTAATGTCGGAAAAGCGCGAAACACTGCAGCGTAGAGGCACTAGCGAAATTTATGAGGTTCAGCACTTCAGTGAAACAGAAGCTTTGAAAACTGACATCGCGGGACGAAGCTTTCAATCTGGGTTTTGATTTGGAATAAAGAGTGAAAAAGATGGCAAATGTATGAACATTTAGTTAAATTTAAAATACAATAAGTGTTATAAAATCCAATTTCTGGTTCTGGAATTCAAGGTTAAATGTCTCGATTGCTCGAGACCTGTTCCTATTTATTCTCATATTCTAATGAATTTGATTTTATTTTTGATAAATTATAAAGGATTTCTTGATGATATATTATGTTTTTGTTATTTTTGTTTAGTTGTTGCAACAATCCAAGAATCCATTGACAATTCTACATCTTCAGATACTGGAACATCATCCCCGCCAAGCGTTTATCTACCGCAATAGATGACACATCACCTTGATCATGACCATGACGATGCTGGTGGTGACGATGATGATGACGATAATGATGATCGTTTCATTCTTCTGCCCAACCTTCAAGCCCCACACGGCAACGAGTAATGTGTCGCACGCTCGAACCACCTAAAAAGGATGCATCCTCGAGCGTACGCACTGGCACGGGCAAGGGCAACGCCCGGCCAATTATCTCACTGGGCGAACACCAACCAACAAAACTACTTCACGCTAAAATCATAAGCACGATAAATTGGCAAGGCCGATCGGGCCGAGGTCGACACGTGACCAGACAAATTGTGGATAGCGGCCAGACTTGCCGGGCAGACACCCGCGACGATTTGCACGAAAGCCCTCTGCAAACCGACACACTCGGTGATGCGACCCTGACGAAATGGACCCACCAGCCCGAGCAGCAGGCGTACCCGCAGCATCAAGGCGGAAGGTTACCACGCTCCGAGGAAAGGTGCATCGAATCGGAATTATTTCCCCGGCAACGGAGGACAGATACATACATAGCTGTCCCGCACGCCGGAAAACGCGTATCCTCGGGAGTATTGTCGTAGAAATGGGCCCGAAGGATATTCTCGTTGTTATGGTGTGTCTCCATGATGGGTGCCATAAAAGCGTCCACGAGCCTGGAACAAGACCGGGATGCACACCAAGGCAAGGCTGTGACACGTGCCACCGTGGGCGAGTTTTATGGGAAGGTTTAGCAACGCGGGCCCAAACGACAGGTTGCTCCGAAATGGCGAGAGTTTTTCAAAATTAATGTCTCTTTTCGGTTTCGGTGTTATCTGCTTTCGCGTGGAAAGTAATGCTGTGTGTTGATAGTTGGGAAGGAACGCTTCTTGCGCTTAGCCGTCAAGGCCAGGGCAATGCAAGGACACGGACGGGGAATGGTTTGTCCCTGATGGAAATAAAACCTTCCATTCCAGAATCAAGGAGACAGAGGGCGAGAGAGAGAGAGATGCCACGATCCACACGCACTACTAGCTTTACATTGCTTTCCTTGCGAGCCTTGACTTATTGTGCACGACGAAGGCCTAACTCTAATGTCGATCATTTAAGCAACAAGGTAGCTGATGACTATATGGGGGCTGGAATTAGTCGTGTAAACAAAATCCTACGTTACTCGGCAAAGTTTTTTGCTACAAAACACGAAGTTGAAGTTAATTTGTAAATTGCTCAGAAGCTCAGTGGGTGATAAAGCAATCGAGGGAAAAGGTGAAGAACGCAATAATAATAAACCGTTTGCATTCCCAAAGCTAATGGTTTCTGGAATGCCTTGAGAAATCCCTAACCGGCATCAGATGTTTCATCGTCGTGGCTTTGTGACGAAAGCTAAAATAACACAAATGTGTTGGCTTTTTTCACTCAGGTATATAAGTTCTTAGAACAAGGTGAGCAAATCTTCCAAAACTATACTTGAGATGTTTAGATTAGAACAAAGGTAGAAATGATAGTTGAAGTAAAATTGTTTGCTAGTTATTGATGATAATTTAAAGACAAAATAAGGGGATTCTAAACCATTCTAGAATTCACTCGAAAAGCTCGTCTCTTCGCGTGAGTCGATCCCATCGATTTTTGTTACACATTACAAACTAGTTGATTGATTGAACAAAGCCACAGGTTCGTATTACACCACTAGGATGCCATCATCGTTCTATTTCGATACGAATTTGTGTATCAAATTTGGGATAATTTGTATTCAAATTAAAAGTTTTTAATTGAGACAGTTAACGGGGACTGTGTGATCTAAAAAAAAACTCCGATATTAATTAATACATGTTTCTATTTTCAATTTTATTATTATTATTATTATGATTATACTTGGTTACCCGGTTACGTCGGTTTTATACATCTTCTTCTTCTATCTGGCGTAACGTCCTACGGGGACATACTAGCCTATACAGGCTTTCTGCGTGGTGCAGTCACATAAGATAGTCAATCCTTGCTACGGGGAGACGATCCATTCTTAGTTTGAACTCGTGACGGGCATGTTATCGAGTCATACGAGGTGAAGACCATTCCACGGGACCATGGGGCGGGTTTTATACATACTAGATTTCATTGTACCATGTAACCAAATATTTTACCCTTCCTAAAGAGTAAACGGGTTAGGCAAGAATCGATTGCCGTCCAATTATATCACCTTGCCGCCACTGCGTGAGATAAACAAGCTACTGCGTGAGAGTAGCTGTTAGGCCTCAAACGCACGACGCACGTTTTTGACTCTGAATCTGAATAATCGACTTGAAGTATTGTTCAATTTTCCGACTCAGAGGCTATTTTCAGATTCCACACATCTTAATAGTAGTGTTAGATTTCTTCGCAGAACATGTTTAAAGTCAATTTGAAAAGCTGACTGTTGAAAACCATTTTTCTTACATCACATTGTAAATTTATTTTCGTAAATGAACTCTTCTACAATCCAACAAAAAATGCTCATATTTATTTAGTTGACGCTGTATGGTGTGGCTCTCAGACACTATAATTTCTTGAGTGTCTCATTTATAACAGATTGTAGTTCTCTTTTTGCAGAGAAATCGATTTAAAAAATGTGATACACTTATTTAAATTGCAATTAAATGTAGACTTTTTAGACTAATAAACTCGCGGTTCAAACAGTCTCCCATTCTTGACCTTTCGTCTAGATTCACAGCATTTTAATTACGAAAGTTTCGGTTGTTTGTTATTGAAATGTGCTATGAAGGAAATCAGGTTCGCGCACATGTTTTTGGGGGGAAAATAACAGTATAGAATTTTAAATAAGAGTATAGAATAAAAAGAAAAATATCCCTCATCTGGAATATTTTGCTTGATGTATAAATCATATAAATGTTAATATGGTTCAATATTCGTCCTTCTAGTCTGATTAATATACACTTTGATTAAACCTCTTTGGTCTGAGTGGAATATATGTAGATCGTATGAAGAAAGTTGATTCAACCGTATTAAAGAATTATAACCTTTATTGCAAGACAGCAATTGGTAGAACAGCACAAAATTATAAAAATTGGTAATATGATTCTTTGCCTATCAACTCGAACAAGCAAATTCATTAAAATATAACCGAACGACCATTTTTAAGACTTAAACAAAAATTATTTTCTTTCAAACACTTTTAAGATAGAGAAAGAGAAAAAAAAACTACACAGAACACTTTTGCATCTTTCTATTGGCTATGATTTTTAAATAATGATTTTTATTTTTCCGTATGATTTGAGATTTGCGGGCTGCGCCGAAACGTGTACCAGTGTTGTATATGTACAGAAGGATAGGACAGTATTTACAGTATCGTTCGACTACAATTATCCGATCCCGAACAAAACTCTCACACCAATACAGACTCGGAAGGCATGAAAAGACATCTTTTCCACACACCCTTGCTCGTCTTGCTTTCGTTGCGAAGGTGATCGGGTGAATCGGTGTAGTGTCGTGTGGGGGGAGGGTGGGGGGGGGGGAATTTAGGAAACAAAACGATCCTGGCGCGAAGGGCGATTAACATTGGCTACGTGTCGATTAGGTTAGGTCGGTACGGCTATGCGCTATTGAGAAACTAATAATTACAATAAACAACCACTATAAACGAACTCACTATAACTCAACTGAAGCCTCTCTAGTGTGCACACTAATACTAATACACTTGCCGCGGGATGCGCTCCCCGGACACTATCACGAATTGCGTGTGGTTTCTAGCTTCCCTGTCCGCCGAGATCAACAAAAAAGCTATAAACACACATTCACACACACTCATACACACGCACGTACATGCACCGATACCGGCTAGGGGTGTTTTTTTGTTTTTAGTGCGAAGGAGATCGAGACGACCCGGGCGAACCGGACCGTGCTGCAGGCGAATGGTGCGGATGGCCGGGCGGGCCGGGCGGTGCAGGCGAACCGGGATGCTGCGGAATCTGGTACGGTGTGAAGCGGGCGAACGATTTCGGCCGCACTTCCGGCGAAACCGACGGTCCCGATGGAGGCGCTGCCGAAGGGGACGAGGAACTGGAACCACCACCACCACCACCACCACCATTGCCGGAGTTGGCGGCGGCGGCAGCAGCGGCGGCAGCGGCAGCAGCGGCCGCCGCAACGCCCTGCATGGCCGGTGTGTGTGCCGGCGGCGGCGCTACGTTGGGCAGGAAGCCGGGTGGCAGCTGGGTCGGCCACTGGCTTTGCCACAGTGGACCAAAGTTCAGTCCGAAGTTGGGCCGCTGGTGGTAGAGCTGCTGCAGCATCAGCTCACTGTAGGCGGCCGAAGGATTGCCCCACAGATGGAGCTGCTGACGAGCCTTCTCCAGCAGGACGGAAGGGTCGTTCGATTGCATCGAGGGTGGACCACCGGCCCCGCCCAGCTGGGCCATTACCTGGTCGGGGAACAGCCGGAGTGGAGATCGGAGATGCTGCTCTAGTAGGAACGATTCCATTGGGTCACTGTTTGAGAAGAGAAAAGGGGAGAAAAAGAGGGGAATGCTATTAATATCCGGAAGAAAAAACAGGTTGACTCCTCAACGCTCTTCTAGAGCGAGAACTTACCGATCGAAGTCATTCAGCCGGGACGAGTCGCGGAAACCCTTGGCGAACGGGTTCGAGTCGATCTTCAGCTTCGTAATGAGCTGGTTCTGGTACGCCGTCACAGCCGTGAAGATCGTCTCGGGAAAGACGAACGTCTTGTGATCGAGCTCCTGCAGCTCGGCCGGGCTGGTCGGTACGGATTGGTTCGGTCCGATGCGCACCAGATGGATGCGGGGCTGGTAGCGGTGCATCGAGTTCAGCACGATCTGGCCCGTCTTGTCCATCTCGTTGTTGGTGAGCTTGATCTTCTCGAACGAGATTACCTGCCGCCGCAGTGCATCGGGCCCAAGGGGAGTGTCCGGATGGGAGTAGAGGCGAGCGGGCGGTGGTGGGTCGGCCTTGCCCGCCACCAGCCAGGCGGAGCGGTGGTACGCGTAACGGTAGCGCCGGTTATCGAGCGGAATGATATCGAGCAGTACGGCGTACCGATCGGCCGCCGTTTGATGGCGCATTGGACCGGAGAACGATACGCGAACGGTCGGGAACATGCGTCTAAAGAAAAGGGGAGGAAAACGATAAACAGGGGGAAATTAAAATAATGTTTAATGACTACTGCCAACCCGTTGGCATCAATGTCTGTGATAAACTGTAGAAATGTAATTATTTGTTGCCAATAGCTTACCTTCCCGTCTTGGTGATGATCATTTCCGTGCCGAGCTCGTTGAACTTGTCCCACAGCTCCTTCGTTTCGAGATGGCACTGCACCGGTCGCAGATCGTCCGAATTGCACGAACCAACAATTTTTGGTGCTTTCTGTTTCAGTAGCAGAAATAGAGAAACGACAAACAATCGCAAAGTTAACTCCCCGCTCTTGATTCGTGAGTGATCCAACAGCTTGTTAGTGCGACATAATAAGGGTTTCCTTACCTGTGCAATCTCGGGCGATAGGCGATCCTCGTCGGATACGCTGGCCGGTGTGGAAGCGGTCCGCGAATGTGTTTCCCGCGGCTGCTCCGTGCTCTCCTCGGAATCGCTACAATCTTCCACGTTGACGTTGATTTCCTCCTCGGCCGCCTCGGACGAACGTTCCGGGGTGCGTGACCGTGGACCTGTACGTGTTTGTGTGGGTTAGAGAACAGGAAGGGAGAATCGCGGGTTAGATCGTTGTGATGTATATATTTGGAAGCGATCGAAAACCGATTAGAACGATCGTAACGGCGAGGAAATCGTGTTGGACAATCTCCTGAACTACGACTTTGGTGAATTGAAATAGAATACCGCGTGATTGGAGCGGTGTAATCGGATCGCATCAGGGTAAAGAGTGGCAGATAGAGCGATATATCTGCCGCTTGGTTTCCTACTTTTATGTGAGCGTGTATGTTTGGATAGGAATCGTTGATAAACATTGACATAATGATACAAGAGCATTAATTTACAGGAAGGTTTTGGAATGTTGATCCTGTGATTGGCACAAATTGGGAAAGGAATATTGCGTTTCTAAGTTTGTTTGTAGATGTGTCATGACAAATTGATTATCATTCTTACAATAAAATGGAATAAGGAAAATTGCAACAGTGTTTCGTTGATTTTTACACTCTATAAACCATGTTTTAAATAATAAATAATTAGATAATGTTTGCAAAGCTTTAATTCAGGATAATATGTCTAAACATGTTGTGATAATGAGCCTATACATGTTTATTACAGATTATTAGCATTTTACATGAAAGTGAATTCAAAAATGTATATAAAATTAATTTTATAGAACTGCAAAGCGATTTACCAAATAATTTTTATTTTCAAATAACTAATATTCTTATTTGTTGACTTCTATAATCTAGATTTGACTTTAGGAATTTCACGTAGTTGCATTTTCATAAAAGAATAAGCTCAAATTGCACGTAAATATTATGTTCAAGCTATTATCGTTTTTAACTAATTTAAATAATCTTTTATTAGTTCGTTGTTTGATCAACTGATTTACTTAACAAATAATTAATAGATGCAAGATAAATTTTAAATTCTTCTTATGTTGTCTTAGGAAACAGTTGCGTTAGATTCAATTACGATAAAAATGAATCTATAACTTATTTTTTAGTTTAATTGTCCAATTCTTGTCCTTCAAGAATACCTTTCTAATAACAAGTGGGCTTTTATAATTTAAGAACAAATAAAAAATGCTTGAGATTGCTTGAGTTTCTTATTTCGCTTCACAACAAATGTAATGATATGCAAATCATTACAACCTAGCGCACCAAAAGCTTTTCTCTGGCACGTGCCCCAACCGCTGACAAAGTACCGACGGCTAGTGCGTATCAATGAGCTTTGAGTTTTATTCTCTACCTTTCGTTCTTGTCTTTACAACGGGGTGATAAAACCCACTTGAAAGAACCGAAAGACCATTATTACTTGTTTTCCAAAACCAACCCAACAAATCGCAGTCATTCCTAATACATTGGGTGTTATTTTTTCCCATTTCTTCAATCCAAAAAGGGCGCAATAAAACCATACTAAGAAGGCAAATAAACTTACGATAATTGCTCTCCTCGAGCCGTGTGTTGGCCGGCGGTGTTGCTGAGCCGCTGTTGCCGCCCGGATTGCTACCAACGATGACATTGTTGTTGTTGTTCCCGTTGGCGTTATTGTTTCCTTGCGCCATGATGGCCGCGATCGAGAAGTTGGTCGCACTTTTGACCGCGGTTAGGGCGGCCGCCGCCTGCACCGCCGCCACCATTGCTGCGGCCTGCGAATGCGGATGCTGTGGATGCAGTGGGTGGTGGTGGTGGTGAGGCGGATGAGGCACGGGCTGCTGCAGCAGATGGGGATGGTGGTGGTGCGGGTTGTGATTGTTGCCGTGGGCCGCCTCCAGAAGCATCCTCCTCCAAGATTCGTTCACGGTGAGCTCGTGCCCGTGCCGCGCAGTTTCGAATAGTTTTGCAATATGTTTGCCCTTTGCTTTGCTCACAACAATGATTATCAAACTCAGGTAGAAACACTTGCAGGACTCGGTAGCTTCTTTTGAAACGATTCACTTTACACTTTTTCTTCCTATCATGAGCACAGCGTTTTGGATGTTTTCACAACTCACCAAAGCACGGCAGGTTTTTTTCTTTATTCAACACACGCAAAACTTAAAGCTCTTATACAGAGAGCTTTGTGTTCGTTTTTCACCTTACATGTACATAGCTTCGTTCTTCAACCGTTCAAGCTGATCCCTTGCCTTAAGACTGTTTTCCGTTTCTCGCGTTCCGATACGTTCGACCGTTTTACAAGACTGTGACTACCGAATTGACTCCGTTCCGTCTCCGACCGACGTTAGGGCAACACACAGGAAAATGCAACTACACACTCTCTTGCACACAGACGCACACAAACACACGCAAACAGCGTGAGACGTAGCAAGGACAGGAAACGGAGCTGGGCAGAAACCCACCGCTCGAGAGGACTGCGCGTACTGAACGGACTGACAACTAGTTTGGAACTAAATTTCATTCATCATCGCCGAACCATTCCAACCGTTGGCTGCTTTGGGTCGAGCAACAACTACACATACACACACAGACAAGCAGCAACACAAGTACACTGCGACAGAAGGGGAAACACACCGTACGAAGCACAAGGGAAAAATAGGGTGCGAAAGAAAAGACCCAAAAGCCAAGCCCTTACACTGCACACGGAAAACCGGTTTGGTCGATGGCAGATAGCTCCGCCCACTGAGCGCGCTCGTTTGCCGATGCAATAGCGCCATAGTGAGCGATGGATGCGAAGGCTCTCACGTGTCGCGCTCACTGTTGATTTTGAGCAGGCTTTCTTTCTCCTCTCACGGTGGGTGAGTGTTTCTTCGCAAGGGCTCTTCAAACCAGTTTTCCTTCCTTTTTGCACTTGCGTTACTCTGACTTCCTTTCGCTTTGCGTGAGCTGTGGCACACCAATGAAAGGAAGAGGAAACGAGATGGATTTTCGGAGAAGCAACATCTCAGCAAACACAAACACACACACACACACACGCGCACTCACACACTCCCAACAGAAGACAATTTGTGAAAGGACCTTCGCACGCAATGCTGTGGGTTGCTTAAAAAGCAATTTATTTCTCATCCTGTACCGCGCGCGCCCCGCGTTTC